>CM077349.1:66882878-67100044 GCA_039655645.1 Ammopiptanthus mongolicus
GACCAATCATACACCTAGAGTGTGAGAAGAGGTGGAACTACCAAGTGGCCTCCTCTGGTGAGTGCTCTTCTCCCCAGAATCCCTGACAATGTTCTCCAGATGGAGAAACAAGTGATAGCAAACACAACCCTCCAATGCACCTGGGTCATCAATGTCGGAGTCATATGTCCGCGGTACTCCCTCGGTCCAGTAGTCTCGTCCTTGATCCAGCAGTCGGGCCCTCTCAAGAACTTGGCATGAATGTGAAACAAGGGATCCGACATCATCGTCCATAACTCACATAAAGGGAAAAACAGAACAGACGAACCCTGGGATCAGAACCTCATCATCAACACACACATAGGGTGAAGGGAAGTAGCGCGACTCCCAAACAAAACAGATTTACAGTATAATACCAATTCTACACAAATCCAATAATAAAGACAGATAATTAATTTTATATATATATATATATAATGTACATGATGCAATTCAAATATGCACGGTATGACCCTGGTGCAATCCAAACATGCCACCGTCAAGACTCTGACCCAACTCTGGAGCTATAATGGGAAAAATCGGAAGGAATGATTATAGTACATGTTCATCAAAGCGCCAGCCTTGGGCCAAGTTGTGCTTCCAAATTCCTTATTACTAGTAATCATAGGCTTTTTTTATGACACTCTAAAACCATGGATATATTAGTATTTATTTGCAGATGTCTAAGCAGTGCACGGAATGCCACAACTCAGAGGAGCTACCAATTGGTCATTTGTGGGGTTTCCAACTCAAACATTGCCACTATCATTGAAGATCATCATGCTAATATCCACACTTGCACAAGGTGTAAGCTCAACCTCTTAGGCACGCAGGCCTTAGGCTCAAATTTATATGCAACATGGTTAAGCCTACAAGGCGAATACATTCATGTTTATCAACCGGATAAACTTCGGTATTACTCCGGCAACCCAAGCCATTCTAGAGGCTCATATGATAACTCCCAAACTTTTGGATCCAAACACCTCATTGGTCTATCATTGGTTCCCGATTGTTCTTAAGCTTTGGTCTTTGAGCATTTTCTTTTCGATGCCCTTCTATAGGCGATTAGATAGAACCAAACTCTTGGATCCAAACACCTCATTGGACTATCTATGTTTACCAAACGCTTAAGTGTAATCCCCCATTTATCATCTTTGTTTCCTTCTTGAAGCGCGGTTACTTACCGAGCAAACAACCAAAATATTCTTTGTATAATTAAGTCTTATGTATCCTTTTTGATGATGAGAAATCATCTAAGTCGTATATCAATTCATGACATACTCTTAAGATTCACATCTTATATTTTGAGTCCCTAAAGACCTAATTGAAAATAACTTTGACTTTTGGTCAAATGTTGACTTTTAGTGTAAAACTGACTTTTAGCGTAAAACATTAAATTTTCAAAACGTATATAATCTTTTTGCCAAATCATTCAAAACACTTTGAAATCCTTTTCCTCATAAGGTACTAATATAATCCATTTATCTTAGATTATTTTGAAGGCATTTCCTATTACACTATTTATATTCATTTCCTATATTCCACTAGAACCATTTCTCCCTAGTGTAATAAGATAATTCTTGTAGGTCACATGAAGTAATTAATTAGTGAAGAGTTCCAAAGTGTTGAGTCTCCGAATGTCTGATGTGAATTTACCTTAGTTTTAATGAGATTAAAACAGTTATTCAATGATTTAATTGAACCCGTCTGTGGTATTTAACTCGTCTACTTAGTGTGCAGATTATAACATTAAGTGTCTATATGAACTGTTCACTCGTCTGAACTTAGATAAGTTCACCCGTCTGAACTAACTTAAGTTCACTCGTCTGACCTAACTAAAGTTCACTCGTCTGAACTGAGATAAGTTCACTCGTCTAATGAAATCTTCAACCGTCTGATCAAAGGAAGACTCACCCGTCTAAAAGACTTTGCAACTGACGTCATCTCTTTGTTAAAGAGTCAACCCGTCTAATGAAGCTACTCATCCATCTAGTGACTAACGTTAAAGAATACATTGGATGAAAGCTGTCTCGTCTCTGATAAGGAACTTCAACAAAGTGCTTTGCCTGAACACAACTGCATCTTACACCAAAAGGGAAAGTCTTCCCTCTGCAAACAAAAAGCACGTATACAGACCTGCTAAGACCAAAGGTATATCAGAAGTCTGTATCACTCTGATGAGAGAGAACAAGCGTAGTTCCCTATGCTTTAATGGCTGATCAGAATGACTCTATTGCATTTATTGAAGATCTGCAAGAAGCCAAGCCTTCAGACTTTGTGTCTAACGACTTTAAAATCTTGAAGCCTATTTAATGAAGAAGACTTCGAAGATCCAAGCAGACAAGAGAACGATAAAAGCAATCAAGAGCAATTACTCTGTACATTTATATCTTCATTCTTTCATTATTTATTCTTCAATCATTTGAAGTTATTACGCAGTCTTTTAGATCTTCACATTTAATACACTCGTCTAAGTGCTTGTGAAAGACTTACAAATTGTAATCTATTTTACAACTTCTCTCAAACAAACCCGTCTGAGCCTGAAGAGGCTAAGTGTGAAAAGCCTGGAGAGGCTAGGTGTGAAAACAATACTCGTCTGGAGCCTGAAGAGGCTAGGTGTGAAAATAATACTTGTTTGTCCTGTAACCTAAATCAGTTATAGTGAGAAAACTTGGTGCTGCCAAGGACTGGACGTAGCCTCATTGTTAAGGGGTGAACCAGGATAAACCTGCTGAGTGATTTCTCTTTCCCTTAACTCTTTAGTTTGATTATTTGTCTTAACTATCATCTAACTAAAGGGGTTTATAATTGTGTTTATCAAAACTTTTCTTATCTTGCATGATTGTGTGTTTTCTGTGAAAACCTTCAGACGAGTTATCAGTCTGATTGACCTGTCTGTGTTTACTCGTCTATTATAACCCGTCTGTGCTTGCGAAAAAGTTTCTAAATTCCGCATAAATTTGACAAACACCATTCAACCCCCTTCTAGTGTTTGCATCTGTCTATTTCAGTTAGTATCAGAGCTCAGCCTCTGGGATGAGCACCTAACAGTGTAGAGAAAAGATCCTGAAGAATAGACAATGTATTCTGGAGCAAGCTCAAGTGGGAACCCCCAACCTGAAGGAGGCTCTATGACCAGACGTCCTTTTTTCAATGGTTCAAATTATAACTACTGGAAAGAAACGTTTCACTGGTTCAACTTGTCAACAAATTCTGATGTATGGGATGTCATTACTGATGGTCCTTACACTCCTCAAAATAATGATGGCTTAGACAAGCCTAAGGCTCAGTGGACACCTGCAGAAAAGACAAGATGGGATCTAAACCATAAAGCCAGATATGCTATAATCTGTGCTCTCAGTCCAGAAGAGTTTGAAAAGGTATGTGCTTGTGATTCTGCTAAAGAAATGTGGGACTCCTTATCTGTCACACATGAAGGTACTGCAAAGGTAAAAGAATCTAAAATTTCTATTCTTGTTAGAAAATATGAACTGTTCACCATGGATGAAGGTGAATCTGTTGCTCAAATGATTGGTAGAATCCAAACTATTACTAATGGTTTGAAATCTCTTGGTAAAACATATACAAATGCTGAGAAAGTTGCTAAGATTCTCAGAAGTCTTCCAAGGCAGTGGAGACCTCTTGTCACTGCTATTTCTCAAGCTAAGGATCGCACCTCCTTTACTATGGATGAACTTCTTGGCACACTCACTGTTCATGAGCAAGAGCTCAATGAAGATGTGTCAATCAAAAAGAGCAAAGCTATTGCTCTAAAAGTTTATCTAAAGGCAGCTAAAGCCTTAAAAGCTTCAAAGGCAGACGAGTCTAACTGTGACATAGACGAGTCTGATGATGAGGATTCTGATGATGATGAAGAGACTTCTCTCATGACCAGAAAAATGAAAAAGCTCTAGAGAAAGAAGAAGTTCAGAAAGGAGAAGCCTTTCAGAAAATCTCACAAAGAATCCACATCAACAGACAAGAGTCCAGTTGTCTGCTATGAGTGCAAGAAGCCTGGTCACATCAAACCTGAATGCCCTCTTTTGAAGAAAGCTTCCAAAAAGAAGTTCTTCAGAAAGAAGAAGAAAGGAATGATGGCCACATGGGAAGATCTTGAATGCTCATCTTCTGAAGGAGAAGAGACAGAAGAGGAAGCCAATCTCTGTCTGATGGCCAATACAGATTCAGAACCTGAAACTGAGGTACATTCTGAACTTGAGGAATTGCATGATGCTTATCATGAGCTGGTAGAGGAATCCAGAGGCTTATCTAAGGCCTTCAAATCCCTCAAGAGAGATTATGTTAAACTCCTCGGTGAGCATAAACAAAAATCTCAAGAGTGTGAGATGCTGGCCAAAGAGAATAGCCAGCTGAGGACTGAAAAGTCTGATGAAACTTCGATCTCAAGTGAAACATCACATTCTGAAGAAGTGGTCACACTTCAACAGAAAGTGAAGGAGCTCACTTGGCAGAGATAATCTGACAAAACTACTAGGATTTCAGAGACACTCTCTTAACAAAGAAGGCATTGGATATGATCATCAAGCTGATCATAAAGTATCAACAAAATCTTCAACTGTCTATGTTAAACCCATTCCAGTTAGACTTAGACCCGTCTGTAACTTCTGTGGAAAAGCTGGACATGTTATGTCTAAGTGTTTTCACAAGAAGAAGAGGAAGTCTTCACAGACTCCTAGAACTAACAGAAAAGGACCCAGAAAAATATGGGTACCTAAAGATAAAATAATTTCTGTTGCAGACATCCTTAATAGGACAAAGCAGATGCCTCTGCTGGTGCCTGGACAGTGGCTGCTCGCGACATATGACAGGAGAAAGGTCTAGGTTCCAAGACCTCCAGTCTAAGAATGGTGGATTTGTTGCCTTTGGAGGCAATCAAAAATGAAGAGTAATTGGTGTTGGTACAATTGGTGGTAAACCCCCTCTTCCCTCTATCTCAAATGTACTTATGGTTGAAGGACTAAGACACAATTTACTTAGCATAAGTCAATTATGTGATAGTGGATTTGATGTCTCCTTCACTAAGAATGAATGCATAGTCACTAAGAATGAATGCATAGCCAAAGACAAGAGTGACAAGACCCTCTTTTCAGCTAATAGACAGCAAAATCTTTATAAGATTGAGCTAACTGAACTCTCAAATCAAAGTGTAACTTGTCTGATGTCTAAAGAGGATGAAAGATGGTTATGACATAAGAAACTAGGACATGCTAGTATGAAACTTATTTCGAAATTGAAAAAGGATAACCTTGTGAGAGGATTGCCTGATATTAGTTTCAAGAAAGATGTTTTATGTGATGCATGTCAGAGAGGTAAACAAGCAAAATCAAGTTTCAAATCAAAAAACCTTATATCAACCTCTAGACCTCTTCAGTTGTTACACATGGATCTGTTTGGACCAGTTAGTGTTGCCAGTTTAGCTGGAAGGAAATATGGATTTGTCATTGTTGATGACTATTCTAGATTTACTTGGGTACGTTTCTTAACCCACAAGGATGAGTCTTTTAAGGCCTTCTCTATATTCTGTAAGAAAGTACAAAATGAGCAAGGTTTCTGTATTTCTACCCTTAGAAGTGATCATGGGGGAGAATTTGAAAATGAGCAATTCAAACTGTTCTGTGAAGAGAATTTAATCTCTCACAACTTCTCTGCACCAAGAACTCCACAGCGAAATGGAGTGGTTGAGAGAAAGAACAGATCTCTGCAAGAGATGGCTAGATCAATGCTCAATGAAAATAATCTCCCTAAGTACTTCTGGGCTGAAGCAGTAAACACTGCATGTTATGTGAAAAATAGAATACTTATAAGGTCTATCCTAAAGAAGACTCCTTATGAATTGTGGAAAAGTAGAAAACCCAACATATCTTATTTCCATGCATTTGGATGTGAATGCTTCATCTTAAATACCAAGGATCAACTTGGAAAGTTTGATTCCAAGGTAGACAAAGGTATCTTCATTGGATATTCTGAAGTGTTTAAAGCATATAGAGTTTTTAACTCTAGAACCTCTGTTGTTGAGGAATCCATTCATGTAAAATTCAATGATAATCTAAAGACTGATAGGGAACTATCAGATCTAGGAGATGATCTTGCAGGACTTGATCTTACCCAGCAGACGAGTCAACAGCCAGACGTATCAAAAACTGAGTCTGCTGAGGAATCTATCAGACAAATGGAGCAGACGAGTCATCAGTCAGATCAACATCAAAATGATGATCTCAGAAGAGACTGGAAGTTCAAAGCTCATCATCCTGAAGATCTTATCATTGGAAGTCCCTCTGAAGGTGTTAGAACCAGATCTGTCTTAAGAGAGTCAAGCAATATGGCTTTATTATCTGAAATTGAACCAAAGCATATTGAGGAAGCTCTTGAAGATGAAAGCTGAATTCTTGCTATGCAAGAGGAAGAGACAAGTCTGTTATTGGAACAAGATGGGTTTTCAGAAACAAGCTAGATGAAGATGGCAAAGTTGTCAGAAACAAAGCAAGGTTAGTAGCTCAAGGTTACAACCAACAAGAAGGTATTGACTATACTGAGACTTTTGCACCTGTAGCTAGAATAGAAGCTATTCGCATACTCATGTCATATGCTGCACAACATCAAATTACTCTATTTCAAATGGATGTAAAAAGTGCTTTTTAAATGGAATAATTGAAGAAGAAGTTTATGTTAGACAACCTCCTGGTTTTGAAGATAATGAAAAACCAGATTATGTTTTCAAACTTAAAAAGGCTTTATATGGTTTAAAACAAGCGCCTAGAGTATGGTATGATAGACTTAGTTCTTTTCTTATGAATAATGGTTTTATAAGAGGAAAAGTTGATACAACTTTGTTTAAGAAATGCTCAAAAGATAACTTCATAGTAGTTCAAATATATGTTGATGATATTATTTTTGGAGCTACTAATGAAAAATTGTGCAAAGAATTCTCTAAGTTGATGCAAGCAGAATTTGAAATGAGCATAATAAGAGAATTGAAGTTCTTCCTTGGACTGCAAATCAAGCAGATGTGTGATGGAATCTACATCCATCAACAAAAGTACATCAAGGAGATTCTAAAGAAGTACAAAATGGATAGCTCAAAGATCATGAAAACTCCAATGCAAACTAATGCTAATCTAAGCAAAGATGATGAAGGTAAAAAGGTAGACCAAACTGTCTACAGAGGTATGATTGGATCTCTTCTTTACTTAACATCTAGCATACCTGATATTCAATTTAGTATCTGTATGTGTGCTAGATTCCAATCTGATCCCAAAGAATCTCATCTTATGGCTGTTAAAAGAATCTTTAGATATTTGCTTGGAACCACTAATCTTGGTTTAATGTATTTGAGAACACAAGATTACAGATTAGTTGGTTTTTGTGATGCTGACTTTGCTGGAGATAGAATTGAAAGGAAAAGCACCAGTGGAGGATGTCACTTCATGGGAGCAAACTTAGTCTCCTGGTCAAGCAAAAGACAGACGACTATTGCACTCTCAACTGCAGAAGCAGAATATGTCTCTGCTGCAAGTTGCTGCTCACAGCTATTATGGGTAAAACATCAACTAGAAGATTACTCTATATTTGAGCATAATATACCTGTCTGGTGTGATAATTCTAGTGCTATTTGCTTAACTAAGGATCCCATACAACATTCTAAGGCTAAGCACATAGAAATCAAACATCACTTCATAAGAGATTATGTTCAAAAAGGTGTATTTGATATTAAGTTTGTTAAAATTGAAAATCAATGGGCTGATATCTTTACAAAACCTTTAGCTGACGATAGGTTTAAGTTTATAAGAGACAACTTGAATATACATTACTTTGCTAAATAACCAGTCTGATGAGTGTTTATGATACCCGTCTATGTTTAACCGTCTGACTCTTTGAATCATACTCTTTATTTGAAATATTTTCTTTTAAATGGTTATTATCTTTAATGGCATTTCTTTCTCTGAGGCAAAATGTGTACATGGCTGTTTTTATTTTAAATCAAAACGTCCGTTTCTTTGTTGTTTTCATTTAAAATTACAACTGTCTTTGGTCTTTAAAAGGGAAAACTTTCTTTTATTTTAAAAGGTATTTCGTTCTTACGTTTTCAAATCTCTTTCTCTTCGTTTTTAAAACCATCAAAGAGGATGCATCTGCTCAGGGGGAGCAGTTGAAGAAGCCTTTAGACAAAACCAAAGGACAAACTTGCTTTTAACTCTTTTTAATCTTTTTAACACTTATTTGTAATTTTTTTTTTTTTTTAAAAGTACCTTGTACACAGCCAATGATGGTCAAATACAATTACCTCCTCTGTTTCTCTTTTTTGATTATGACAAAAGGGGGAGAAAGTTAAATGAAAAATGTCTGAATATTACAACTATCTGATATGAACAAATGTTTATATTTAAATATGATGTATCTTTTCTTTTCTCTCTGTCTATATTCTATTGCTTTTGATAATGTCAAAAGGGGGAGAAAATACTAAGATAAGACTAATATAAAAAGTTAGATGCTTATCTGTCTGAGTATGTTATAATTATGGAACAATATTCTAATCTGTCTGATCATATACATGACTGATTTATGTGAATTTTCTTAAGTTCATTAAATCATTTAACATGTTTTGTCATCATCAAAAAGGGGGAGATTGTTGAGTCTCCAAATGTCTGATGTGCATTTACCTTAGTTTTGATGAGATTAAAACAGTTATTCAATGATTTAATTGAACCCGTCTGTGGTATTTAACTCGTCTACTTAGTGTGCAGATTATAACATTAAGTGTCTATATGAACTGTTCACTCGTCTGAACTTAGATAAGTTCACCAATCTGAACTAACTTAAGTTCATACGTCTGAACTAACTAAAGTTCACTCGTCTGAACTGAGATAAGTTCACTCGTCTAATGAAGTCTTCAACCGTCTAATCAAAGGAAGACTCACCCGTCTAAAAGACTTTGCAACTGACGTCATCTCTTTGTTAAAGAGTCAACCAGTCTAATGAAGCTACTCGTCCGTCTAGTGACTAACGTTAAAGAATATATTGGATGAAAGCTGTCTCGTCTCTGATAAGGAACTTCAACAAAGTGCTTTGCCTGAACACAACTGCATCTTACATCAAAAGGGAAAGTCTTCCCTCCGCAAACAAAAAGCACGTATACAGACCTGCTGAGACCAAAGGTATATCAGAAGTCTGTATCACTCTGATGAGAGAGAACAAGCAAAGTTCCCTATGCTTTAATGGCTGATCAGAACGACTCTATTATATTTATTGAAGATCTGCAAGAAGCCAAGCCTTCAGACTTTGTGTCTAACGGCTTTAAAATCTTGAAGCCTATTTAATGAAGAAGACTTCGAAGATCCAAGCAGACAAGAGAACGATAAAAGCAATCAAGAGCAATTACTCTGTACATTTATATCTTCATTCTTTCATTATTTATTCTTCAATCTTTTGAAGTTATTACGCAGTCTTTTAGATCTTCACATTTAATACACTCGTCTGAGTGCTTGTGAAAGACTTGCAAATTGTAATCTATTTTACAACTTCTCTCAAACAAACCCGTCTGAGCCTGAAGAGGCTGAGTGTGCAAATAATACTTGTCTGGAGCCTGGAGAGGCTAGGTGTGAAAATAATACTCGTCTGGAGCCTGAAGAGGCTAGGTGTGAAAATAATACTTGTCTGTCCTGTAACCTAAATCAGTTATAGTGAGAAAACTTGGTGCTGCCAAGGACTGGACGTAGCCTCATTGTTAAAGGGTGAACCAGGATAAACCTGCTGAGTGATTTCTCTTTCCCTTAACTCTTTAGTTTGATTATTTGTCTTAACTATCATCTAACTAAAGGGGTTTATAATTGTGTTTATCAAAACTTTTCTTATCTTGCATGATTGTGTGTTTTCTGTGAAAACCTTCAGGCGAGTTATCAGTCTGATTGACCTGTCTGTGTTTACTCGTCTATTATAACCCGTCTGTGCTTGCGAAAAGTTTCTAAATTCCGCATAAATTTGTCAAACATCATTCAACCCCCCTTCTAGTGTTTGCATCTGTCTATTTCACAAAGGGATAGTTCCTTTGTCATAACTCTCAAGCCTCAATAAAGAACTCTTGTGAGCCAACAACTGTCACGTCATGGAAAGCCATCAAGTAAGCTATCCAGCTAATTAGTATGGTCAATTCCAGCTCCTAAACCATGGTGTCACCTTTCACTCATTGAGTTTGAAATACATTTTGAAAACACTTACTTGAAGTCTATGATCACAAATTTTACCATGATTTGATCCTTTCAAAACTATCTCAATTAAATTAATCTATGACTTAGGTAAATCATATGATCATAATTTAAGTATCAAAATCAACTTGGAACCCTAACTTTAATGCTAAAACCATGACCTCCCTCATCCTTTGGGATGAGAGGTTTTTCTTGAAAACTTGATTTACTTGATTACACTAATTTCACTTAATTACTTAAATACAATGTTACAAAATCAAAACATTTTCTATGTGAGCAATACCATAGAAACCGAATATACATCCTCACATAGGGATTAATTTTTGTTCATGATTTTCTTAGCTCCAATCATCCTTAGATTCATCATTAAACATGTAAACCACATTAGTTTTCAAAAAACAACTTTCTAACCCTAGAAACTATACTATGGCTGAACCTATACATGACTATTTTGGTGACCATTTGTGTTGCGTTCAAAATATACTTAAGAGCAGTGTACCCTGTCGCAGAAGTAATATAGGACGGAAATCCAGATATCGTACCCAAGAGATTAATTTAGATAACTAAGTGATAAAGCAAGTACTGGAATAGGGAAATCCTTATGCTATTTAGACTAATCAAGAACTTGGAAAATAAATATATAATGCAGTAGTAAAAGATAATGGAAGAAGATTAAAAGAGTTTAGAAATCGAGAGAAAAGTGCCTAGAGCAGTAGGTTCACTTGTGCTTTCGATACCCCGTAAATCCTAATTCTATTCAATTTCGCAATTGCTATTCGAATATCAATCCCTCTACGAAAACTATTAATTGTTTGCCAGGCAATTAATATTCTTTTCCCCAAATAAACCCAATGGTTGTCAGGCAAAGAGTTTAAATGATTAGAAAGCATAAAGCATAAAGAAGTTGAATGATTGAAAAGAATAAATCACGTTTTCGCAAATCTAGATATTAAACCCCGGTTGTCCTATAAGTCTACCAATTTAATTGGGCTTGATAGCCAAAATATCAATTAATTGATTAAGAGCAGACAAAGGGTGCGCAATCCTAGTATAGGACGAAGAACAACGGAATAACACTATTCAAATTGCAACATTAAAACCAAATAGAATTGAATTAAAGCTAAGATATAACGAAAAGGGTTTCTACTAACACAAGATCCACCATAACTCTAGTGGTGAATTTAGCTACTCATAATAATAGAGAAAACCAAAATCAACAATGGAAAACTCATCCTGGATAATCGAAGAGGGAGAAGTTGCCTCCAACTTAATTTCCAGGTGCTAAATCCTACTCTAGAAATCAAAACTACAAACTAAAAACTAAGCAAGAGTATAGTACTCAAAGAAATAAAGTGATGAAAGAATGTTGCAAAAGATATCTCTTAAGTAGCACAAAGGGCCTCTATTTATAATAAAATATGCGGACCGGGCCTTAAATTAGATCTTTTGTGTCATCTGCACGGGCGTGCTCTTCACTTAGTACGGTCGTGCTCTTCACTCAACATGGTCGTGCTCTTCAGAATATCAGGCCATGCTCAAATTGGTGATTAGTTTAGATATTTTGTTTTGACCATGATAATGACATTTTTGTTGGTGGGAAATTTGAATTTGATGATGACTCCATGTCCCGAGCCAGAATATGTCCCGGCCCGGGTCGAACTCCCGAAATCACGCAAATCGAGAAAATAATATTTTCGCCGGTTCGCGATAAAATCACAGATGAAGATTTACTGCGTCTTCAAAATCTTGGTTTGCCTCTTAATTCTATGACTCAGGGTTTTGGGCCAGAATATCTCTCAACCTCGGGTCCAA
The DNA here is from genome assembly GCA_039655645.1 of Ammopiptanthus mongolicus. Taxonomy (NCBI): domain Eukaryota; kingdom Viridiplantae; phylum Streptophyta; class Magnoliopsida; order Fabales; family Fabaceae; genus Ammopiptanthus; species Ammopiptanthus mongolicus. The sequence continues at coordinate 66,894,929 of CM077349.1, forward strand.
AACCTGAAACTTTATAGACCCGATTAAAATAATAATATTTTATCGGTGTGCGACCAAAACACAAATATAACTCAAATAGTGTTTTATGATTTTGAATATGAGCTTCGAATTCCCAATTGAATTCTACTCATCCTCTTTCAGTTATTAATTTAATTTAGTCGAATTAGAGTTATCGAAATAGGGTATGAGTGTCGTGAGGTGGGAGAAGAAGAAAGTGAGGAGGGAAAGATATTTTGGGGAAAAAATTAGGGGATGAGGGTGGGAATAGTAATTAAAGGGGTGGGAAAAAGAAAACCCTTTAACATACTACAAAAGATTTTATCAAGTTGAATTGACTATTACTTTCTTTGCATGACTTTGCTTTCTCTTCGGTCTTAAACGTCCTTTTTTTTCGAAATCAGGATATCCCCTACACGCAACAGCGAAAACTAATCTTGCGAGGAAATTAAAGTCCATTTAAGGAGTTGTCCTCTCACAACAATGTATGATTTTCCATATACATAGGTCAAGTATCAAACTCTTGACCACATGTTTAACGGATCCTAGTACCTGCACTCTGCCAGACCATATTGGTAAACGTCCTTTTTAATTTAAAGAAAACATAACTCATTGAAATTTGAAACTGTATAAAATAAAATAAGCCATGTTTAGCCTCCATTAACGAATGTTGAATGAATTGTGTCAATTGAGCATATCTTATTTTTTTGGTATCTATGTGAACTAGGCACCACCTAATGGGGAAACTCGCTGTGGCAAAAAGATAAAGATCCATATTCACCGAAAATCCAAGGCTTGAATCCTCTCCAACGGCTGCACCGTCTAACAATTGCTTTTTAGCAACTTACAGCCCCTCACATTTCAACCGTTCAGAACAACCTCTCACATCTCACAACTGTTGGATTTGACCGGAGAGAGTTGCAGAGGATCCAAATTCAATTTGGGCACACTAACCCAAATGCAGGGGTATCCACCCGAACGAAAACAAGAAGACACTGTAGCCCCTAAATTGAGGCACCGGAACGTATAAATGTTTGTCGCTATGCAATATGACAACATTAACAAGTAATCCGTGTCAAAATTCTTTTCTCGTATCTCCTATATTCATTTGATGTAGTTCGACAAGATAATTACAGCTAAAGACTCCCGATTAAGAAAACACAGAGAATAAGGAATACATACTTAGTAGCTAATTACAGTGGCACATAGATACCAAAAAAATAAAATACATCGTTGTATTGTCCATCACTAAAATGTCACTATTCAGGCGGCTTTTCATTATTAGTGTCTTCCTCATCTGTCTGTGAAGTAGGGCCTTTGTTCACCTCGTCAGGAATGATGGCTTCAGGTGTTTCACCATTTTCCATTGTTGGCAGTTCACCATTCTCAGCTACACTTTTGGCTTCTACATTATTCACTGGTTTTGGGAGTTCTCTTGCAGAAGAGGCCTCTAATAGGCGGCTGATTCCATCATACAAATTCTTTGCATCCATAATAAGAGTTGTTCCACCAGGATAGCAACGCCCAAAACATGTTGCACAATGAGGATAAGCAACCTATAAAATGAATTTGAAGATATTCAGTAATCAGTGTATAGAGTGATTTATCAAGAACTGCAGATCAGCGGCTCAAATTGGAAACAACAATAAGGTTGTATTGTCTCGCAGATATGAAATACCTCTATAAATGCCCGGCATAGTGAGAGGAAAAGTCCTGATTCGTTAGCTCTGAGCACCCGAGTTGTATTATACAGTAACAAAGAATTAGAAACAGCCTGCAATCCCTTAATCAATTCATGAGCAAGTACATGTTTTAGACTTATTGGGGCACACGGACGTAGCTCATTCATTGCTGCAGATACACCTGCAGCCACCAAAGAGATATCAATGTAAATGGATAAAGGGTTTGAATAGACGAAGGAGGAATAAGAAAAGAAGCATACATCAAAGCATTATGGCAATGAATGACAGCAACCATTTTAAGTTTCATTCAAGAAACTTCCTACAAACATTTATCATCAACCATGAATATGGGGATCAATTAACAGTTAACATTGGTGTAAAACTTGACACATTTACACCACTCAATAACTTCTAATAGAAATTGGTTTTGATCAATCCAACTGCTGAGTTATAGCTGATTGATACAGAGATATTGCATATCAAATGTACAAATTTTGAACAATACAGTAATCAAATGGTTTTTTTTTTCCGTGGGGGGAGTTGAAAAAAATAATATAAATTAATCTTGTTGGAAATCCGCCTTAATTGCGGTCCACCCTTAGTCGCCTTAATTGCGGCAACTTTGGGTTGCCTTCATTGCAGCCTTCAGCACCTTCATTATGTTGGGTTTGAGGGGAGTTTTTAGTCCCACATCGCCTAGAAATATGGCCTAAGTAGTGCTTATAAGGCTTGGACAGTCCTCACCTTACAAGCCGGTTTTGTGGGGTTGAGTTAGGCCCAAGCCCAAACTTTAAGATGGTATCAGAGCCTATCCTAGACCCATTGTTGGGCCGCCCACTTCGTCCACACTCCAGGAGCATAGCCTTGGGCATGAGGGGGTGTGTTGGAAATCCGCCTTAATTGCGGTCCACCCCTAGTCGCCTTAATTGCGGTCCGCCCCTAGTCGCCTTAATTGCGGCAACTTTAGGTTGCCTTCATTACAGCCTTCAACACCTTCATTATGTTGGGTTTGAGGGGAGTGTTTAGTACCATATCGCCTAAAGATATGGCCTAAGTAGTGCTTATAAGGCTTTGACAGTCCTCACCTTATAAGTCGGTTTTGTGGGGTTGAATTAAGCCCAAACCCAAACTTTAAGAAATCTTAAAACATTTTGAGCATGATTTACATTCTCAATCAAACGGTTGAATTACATTATATAAAAAGTTATTCACCAAGTTGATTTGATTTATTGCACTGGTGTCAACATATCTTAACCCAAATCTATATTCTTATTAAAATGAGGGTGTCCACGTGGATTTGCCACAGCAATTATAAGTTTAAGATAGGCAAAAGAAAATGAACAAGCAATTACTTGAAGAAATCTAGAGAAAACATTTACTAGAATTACCATTAATAAATACAGCAAGAGGTGGATGCTCCATCAAATAAGAGGGTGGAGTGACATCCTCATGACTTTCTTCACCAACAGTATTTGCAGGAAAGCCAACTGCCGGCAGGGGAACCCACCGATGTGAATCCAAGACCAGCTGAGAACAAATCAATCACATAATCACTAGATGATAGGGAACAGATTAGAGAATTAGATGAATAAGAGGTACTGATTTATTAATAAGGGAGAAAAGGGCCTCAGCTCATACAAGATGGATAGTCCAAAGCCTAGCTCCTCAGAGAAGAAGACCTTCTCTGCCTAACTAACTTCCCAAAAGTGCAGAATAATCCCAGCTCTCTCCTCTCACCCTTCCTATACTCACGCAGCAGCCTCTAACTGTTTGCCAGCTCAGCACCTCTAACTTTCACTCCCTTACTGTTTAGGTCCCTCTACTCTTTTCTTCCTACGAGTATAGACCTGCCATGCCCCTGGGCTTCTCATAATTGGAGCCCAACATACAATCTGATAGGGCCCAAAATGAATTAGAAGGCCCAAATGTGATGCTAGGTCCGAATATGCATCATAGGCCTAAAATATGGAAGGTTTATACTAGGAGGAATATGCTTATGTGGCAGGGGGAGAGAGAGAGAGAGAGCTAGGAAAGTTGGTTGCGTGAGTATGGGAATTGGTTATTAGGAGGTTGTGCTGAATGAGGAGGGTATCTTTTTGTAATCATTGAGTATGAATATGGATGGAGAGCTCTAGCTCTCTATAGGAGCCTTGCTCTGTGGCAGCTAGGGTGAATTCTCTCCTGTAACCCCCCCCTCAATTCTGAAATAATACAAAATCTCTCTCTTTTTATTCATAACTCTGTTCTTTGATTTTGAGTTTTGGTTCCCATCAAACTGGTCCGACCTGCCGGATTTTCGTTGGGGAAACGATGACCTAAGGTGTGGAAGGAGTGGATGCCAAAGAAGAAAACTGCTAAGGTGATGGAGGAGAAGGTAGCAGCGATGGAAGCTGAGTTATCGGAAGTTAAGTTGGCTCTGACGGTGATACAGAGCAAGGTCGACAAGAATCAAGAGACCTTCATGGCGATGTTAGAGAAGTGGTTAAGGGAGAAGGTCCAAACTAAAGGCGAAGGTGATGGAGAAAAGGGAGAAAATGAAAACAATGACGAATCTGAGAAGAGTATCGGAGGAAAGGAGACGACGTCGAAGAAGGCGCCACCAGCGTCAGGGATGAAGCCATTGCAAGGTGACTCTCTCGAGGAATTTCGCCAATCAGTGAAGAAGATAGAGTTGCCGATGTGCAGTGGCGATGACCTTGCAGCTTGGGTTTCACGAGCAAAGATTTATTTCCGGGTACAAGAGACAAGTCCAGAGGTAAGGGTGAGCTTGGCGCAACTTTGTATGGAAGGCCATACCATCCATTTTTTTAACTCGTTGCTGGAAAATGAGGACGAGTTAACCTGGGAACAGCTCAAGAGGGAATTGATTGAGCGATACGACGGAGTCGGAGAAGGAGATGTGTATGAGCAACTTACGACGCTGCGTCAAAGAGGAAGTGTGGAGGAGTATATTCTAGAGTTCGAGAGATTGACTACCCAGGTGCGAAAGCTACCCGATAAGCAATATTTTGGATATTTTCTCCATGGGTTGAAGGAGGAGATACGGGGGAGAGTGCGAAGTCTGAAGATGTTGGGGCCCCTACCTCAATCGCGACTGATGAACTTGACCAAAGCGGTGGAAAGGGAACTACAGGCGAAGGGAGGTCTTGGTTCTTCTTTGGCTGTGAGCGGGTCGCGAACTATGGGAACACGGTGCAGGTACGGGTCGGGTTTTGCTAACCGATCCAACCCAGGTAATGTTAACCATGGAACTGGCTCTGATTGGGTATATGTACAAAGGGGGAAAGAGGCTGTTGCAGGAGATGGTAAGAGGGGTAATAGAGGAGGCCAATTTGGGCCCAATACGAAAATGGACCCAAATGTTGAGAAGAAAAAAATGGGCCCAAGGGATAGAGGCTTTAAACACTTATCTTATCAAGAGTTAACAGAGAGGAGGCAGAAAGGCCTCTGTTACAAGTGTGGGGGACCTTACCATCCACTCCACCAATGTCCAGATAAGCAATTGAGAGTGATGGTGCTTGATGAGGATGATGAGGGAGGTACAGAGGAGGAATTTCCAGAAATCATAGAGGAGGAAAATGAAGCTGATGGGGCATGCAGTATAATGGGACTCCATAACATGGTGACTGAACAGGGAGTGAAGCCACAAACCATGAAGCTGGAGGGGCAATCCATGGAGTTCCAATCCTCATTTTAATAGATAGTGGAGCTACTCATAACTTCATTTCTCAAGAATCAGTGAAGGCTATGGGGTGGCAAGTAGAAGATACCAAACCTTTAATGATCAAACTGGGCGATGGGCATAAAGCAGTGGCTCGGGGAAAATGCCAAGGAATTACTTTGCAACTAGAAGGGGCCATAATAACAGTTGAGTTGGAAGGGATAGACATGGTCCTTGGAATTTCCTGGCTAGCAAATCTAGGAGAGATGACGGTCGATTGGGGAGTGCAAACAATGAAGTGCCAAATGGGAGTTGGGTGGAGCTTAAAGGATATGGCAGAGGGCTGAGCAATCAGGTAGCTCTGCAAAGTTTCTTTGGGAGGCCAAAGAAGTTAGTGGAGGGGCTGTTTCTATCAACCGAGGTGAAACTTGCCAATGAAGGTAATTATGAAACAGAGAATGAGGGGTTTAGCTTGTTGCAGCAGCAAGAACTAGAAAAATTGTTGGGGAAGTTCTCTGAAGTTTTCAGTGAACCCAAGGGGCTGCCACCAACAAGAGGAAGAGCACACGCTATAAATCTCCTGGAGGGTCGAGGTCCTATAAATGTAAGACCCTATCGCTATCCTCATCATCAAAAGAATGAAATTGAAGAACGGGTCAAGGAGATGTTGAATTCAAGAATTATTCAGCATAGCCAAAGTGCTTTCTCTAGCCCAGTCATCTTAGTCAAAAAGAAGGATGGGACTTGGAGGATGTGCGTAGACTATAGAGCCCTCAATAAGGTAACAATGCCTGATAAATTCCCAATACCTGTAATTGATGAATTGTTAGATGAATTACATGGGGCACAATTTTTCTCTAAACTGGACCTCAAGTCCGGATACCACCAAGTGAGGGTTCGAGGTGAGGATGTGCACAAAACGGCTTTTAGAACTCATGAAGGGCATTATGAATACCTGGTAATGCCATTTGGTTTGATGAATACACCCTCTACTTTTCAAGCTCTTATGAACGAAGTTTTTAGAAAGATGTTGTGAAAATTTGTGTTGGTGTTCTTCGACGACATTTTAGTATACAGCTCTGATTGGAAGACTCACATGCTCAATTTGGAAGAAGTTTTGAAGGTACTGCAGAGTCAGAATTTGTTTGCAAATAAAAAGAAATGCAACTTTGCTCAACCAAATGTGGAGTATTTGGGACACATAATTTCTAACGAAGGGGTAGCTATGGACCCAAGTAAAATACGGAGTGTGATTCAATGGCCAACTCCAAAGAATGTGAAAGGAGTTAGGGGGTTCTTGGGCCTTACAGGATACTATAGAAAATTTATTAAGGATTATGGGAAGCTAGCTAGACCACTTACAAACCTCACGAAGAAAGAAGGATTCAAATGGGGATCAACTGAGCAGCAAGCCTTTGAGGTGTTGAAAAGCAAATTAACCTCCGCTCCTGTACTTACACCGCCAGATTTTTCCCAAAGGTTTATCATTGAATGTGATGCCTCTGAACAAGGGCTAGGAGCCATTCTTATGCAAAATGGTAAGCCTATTGCTTTTTTTAGTAAGGCTTTAAGTGAAAGGAACCTTGCTAAATCTGCGTATGAAAAAGAGTTGATGGCGATGGTCTTAGCCATTCAACATTGGAGACCATACTTATTGGGAAGACAGTTTACTGTTCGCACGGATCAAAAGAGCTTGAAACAACTGTTACAACAAAGAATAACATCCACAGATCAATAAAATTGGGCTGCCAAATTGTTGGGTTACCAATTTGACATTGTTTACAAACCGGGAGCAGAGAATAAGGGAGCAGACGCATTGTCTAGAGTGCTGGAAACAGGAGAGTTTGTAGCTCTCATTTCTTATCCTACATGGCTGGAGGGTAGTGGAGTCATGGAAGAAGTCCACAAGGATGATAAGTTGAGGAATATTATTGAGGAAATTCAGCAAGGGAAGAACACCCTGCATTTTCTTATAGAAACGGAGCTTTGTTTTACTATGACAGATTGGTTATTTCAGCCAAATCTGTTTGGATCCCTCAACTCTTACATGAGTTCCATGCCACTCCTCAAGGTGGACACTCGGCTTTTTATAGGACTTACAAGCGCTTGGCTACAAACCTGTATTGGGTGGGAATGAAGAAGAGAGTGCAAGAGTTTGTCAAAGAATGTGACATATGCCAAAGACAAAAGTATTTGGCAGCAGCTCCTGGGGGCTTGTTACAACCCTTATGCATTCCAGAAATGGTTTGGGAAGAGGTGTCTGTGGATTTTATCACGGGGCTGCCCAAGTCTAAGGGGTACAAAGCCATATTGGTCATAGTGGATCGACTCTCCAAGTATAGTCAATTCATCCCTTTGAAACATCCCTATACTGCCCGCACTGTAGCTGAGGTTTTTGCTAAGGAGATTGTGAGGTTACATGGTATCCCCGCAGCAATAGTAAGCGACAGGGACCCCATCTTTGTTAGCAACTTCTGGAAAGAACTCTTTAGGCTACAAGGGACTCAACTCAAAATGAGTTCAGCTTATCATCCGGAAACAGATGGCCAAACGGAGGTGATTAACCGATGCTTGGAGACTTTTCTGCGTTGTTTCATCACTGATCAGCCGCAGAATTTGATTCAGTGGTTGCATTGGACCGAGTATTGGTACAACACCACTTTCCATAACACTATAGGTGTGACCCCTTTTGAGGTGGTGTATGGGAGAAAGCCTCCTATCATTACAGGATTCTTAATGGGTGAGACTAGGTTAGAAGCTGTACAAAGAGAATTGATTGATCGTGATAAGGCGCTTAGACAGTTAAAACATCATTTCCAGAGGGCACAAGGGCGAATGAAGAGCCAAGCAGACAGCAGAAGAACCGAGAGGAATTTTGCAGTGGGAGAATGGGTATTTTTGAAGCTGAGGCCTCACAAACAGCAATCTGGTGCAGGCAGAATTAATGCCAAGTTGTCTGCAAGATTTTATGGTCCTTATCAAGCGTTAGAGCGCTTGGGAGAGGTCTCTTATAAGCTCCAGTTGCCTCCTAGTTCAAGGATCCCCCCAGTCTTTCATGTGTCCCTATTAAAGAAGGTAGTGGGCAACTATCAGGTGGAACAAGAATTTCCTCTGGGGATGGAAGGGGAGTGCTCTGATATGCTGGAACCTGCTGAAATTCTAGCATACAGAACTGTCAAGATGGGGAATGACACTATGGGACAAATGCTGGTCCAGTGGAGGGGTAAGACGATTGAAGAAGCAACTTGGTAAGAGGAGTTCACCATTAGAAGCCAATTTCCTCAATTCAACCTTGAGGGCAAGGTTGCAGCTGAAGCAGCCGACAGTGGTAAGGCCCAAAGTGAATTAGAAGGCCCAAATGTGATGCTAGGTCCGAATATGCATCATAGGCCTAAAATATGGAAGGTTTATACTAGGAGGAAAAAAGGGTAGTTCTGTCATATGCTTATGTGGCAGGGGGAGAGAGAGAGAGCTAGGAAAGTTGGTTACGTGAGTATGGGAATTGGTTATTAGGAGGTGGTGCTGAATGAGGAGGGTATCTTTTTGTAATCATTGAGTATGAACATGGATGGAGAGCTCTAGCTCTCTATAGGAGCCTTGCTCTATGGCAGCTAGGGTGAATTCTCTACCGTAAACCCCCCCCCCCCCCAATTCTGAAATAATACAAAATCTCTCTTTTTATTCACAACTTTGTTCTTCTTTAATTTTGAGTTTTGGATCCCATCACAATCCTCCCCAGTAACTGTATCTGATTTAGGCCTATTAACGGGTATTCTATCATTTCTCCTTGCTGGAAAAACAACCTTGTCCTCAAGGCTAAGGGAAGGAAATTGATTGTGTAGCAGGGCCTCATCCTCCCAAGTAGCATCCTCGGCAGCCAGCCCTTTCAACTGCACTAAGTACTAAGTAGTTATGTTGTCACCCTTCACCACTTCCCGAGTCACCAGGATTTGTACTGGTTCAACCTCTTCTTGGTCCCCCACTTCAAATGTCTTGGGTAGTTCTGCCTCTGCTTTATATTCTCTGATGGCCATCTTAAGTTGTGACACATGGAAAACAGGGTGCGCATTGGAGGTTGGGGGGAGTTTCAATTTAAAAGAAACACTGCCATACTTCTCCAGAATAAGGTAAGGCCCATAATACCTTGGGGCCAATTTCTCATTGATTCTCCGGACCACCAATTGTTGTCGATGGGGGCGAAGTTTCAAGAAAACCCAATCACCTACCTCAAAGGTACGTGCTCTTCGACCCCTATCTGCATACCTTTTCAATTGTTCTTGTGCTCGAGCCAAATTGTACTTTAATTGACATAGTGCCTCATCCCGATCTATCAACTCACGGACCACCGCTTCCACTTTAGTTTCTCCGGACACAAATTTCACCACTGCTGGATGTCTCCCATATACCACTTCAAATAGCGTGGAGCCAGTGGTACTATGGAAGGTGGGGGTTATACCATAACTCAGCCAAAGGCAACCATTCAGACCAGCTCCTAGGCTGTTCAGAGGCAAAGCATCGCAAATACGCCTCTAAACACCGGTTAACCACCTCGGTTTGCCCATCCGTCTTCGGGTGATACAAAGAAGACATTTTTAATGTGGTCCCCTGCTTTTTAAACAATTCTTGCCAAAAGGTACTCACAAATATAGGATCACGGCAAAGTTATCAATTGCGGATGGCGGACCATAGCGGAAGGCCAAAAATCCGCCATTTTAAGCCGCCTCAAAACGCCATTGCGGCCATGGCGCCGCCATCCTTCATAAATTGGTCATAGCGGTTGGCCAAAAATCCGCCACCGCAATCCGCCATGGCGCCGCCATGGCGGTTTTTTGATAACACTCATCACGGTCACTCAATATTGACTGAGGAATGCCGTGCAGCCTCACTATTTCCCCGGTGAAGACAGCAGCCACTGTTTTTGCTGTATATGGATGCTTAAGAGCCACAAAGTGGGCATATTTGGATAGTTGATCTACCACCACAAACACTGCATCCAGTCCTTTTGATTTAGGTAACCCGGTTATGAAATCCATGGAAATATCTTCCCACACTTGAGTTGGAATGGGTAGGGGTTGTAACCGCCTATAAGGAGATGCTGCAGCATATTTTTTACGCTGACAAACATCACAGGCCTGCCCAAATTCTTGGACCTTCCTCTTCATACCCATCCAATATAAATTATTAGCAATCCTACAGTAAGTCCTCAAAAAACCTGAGTGCCCTACTACAGGAGAGGAATGAAACTCCTATAGAAGCAAGGGAATAAATTTCAAACAATTGGGTATCACCAACCTGCCCTTGTATAACAAGGTTCCCCGCTCAAAACTGAAACCCGGTCTGCGAGTAGGATCAGTTTGCAAATGTTATAATTTGCTGCAGTCTAAGGTCATTCAACACCTCAGTTTCAATCTCTTTGGCTTGGTCCCAAATAGGAGAAGAAACCAAAACTTGGCGCTCCCCTTCTTCGTGGATCCGAGACAGAATCAGCCACTTTATTGTCAGGCCCCGGTTTGTAAACGATCTCAAAGTGCTACCCAAGGAGCTTAGACACCCAACATTGTTGGTAGCAGCTAACAACCCGCAGTTGCAAGAGATGTTGAAGAATTTTTTTATCTGTGACAACCACAAACTTCCTGCCCACTAAATAATGCCGCCAATGTGACACTGCCAAAACAAAAGCCATGAGCTCCTTCTCATACACAGATTTGGCCAAATTCATTCCCACTAGTGCTTTACTGAAGTATGCTAAGGGTCTGCCACCCTGCATCAAAACAGCCCCCACTCCCTTCCCAAAAGCATCGCAATCAATTTGGAATGGTTGATGAGGACTATTTTCAGCCTGTCAAATGCCTCCTCTAACTCGGGGCCCCAGTGAAAACCTTCCTTCTTGGTTAGCTCGGTTAAAAGTTTGGCTATCTTCCCATACCCCTCAATGAATTTTCGATAATACCCGGTCAAGCCAAAAACCCTCTAACACTTTTAACATTATGAAGTGTAGGCCACTCCAAAATACTTCTAACCTTTGTTGGGTCCACAGCTACCCCATTTCCAGAAATAAAAGGCCCTAAATATTCCACTTGATGTTGCCCAAATGCACACTACTTTTTATTAGCCACAAAACAATTGAGCTTTAGCACTTGCAGCATCTTTGTGAGGTGGTGAAGGTGTGTATCCCAGTCCTTACTGGAAATTAAAATATCATCAAAGAAAACTAGCACAAACCTCCTTAAATACGGTTTGAATAGCTGATTCGTGGTGGACTGAAATGTAGCTGGTGCATTCATCAACCCAAAAGGTATGTCAAGGTACTCGTAATGTCCCTCATGGGTTCTAAAAGCTGTTTTTGTACATATCTGCCTCCCTTACCCGAATTTGATGATAACCGGATTTTAAATCCAACTTTGAAAAGAAGACAGCTCCATGTAATTCATCCAAGAGTTCATCAACCACCGAAAATGGGTACTTATCCGGTATCGTTACACTGTTCAATGCCCGATAGTCCACACACATACGGCAGGTTGAATCCTTCTTCTTAACCAAGATTACCGGAAAAGAGAACAGGCTAGAACTATGGCGGATAACTCCTTGCTGCAGTAGTTTACTCACCTGTTTGTCAATCTCATTTTTATGCAAGTGTGGGTACCTATAGGGTCGTACACTGACAAGCCTTGCTCCTGGTTGCAACTCTATCACATGCTCCACCTCTCTTTTTGGAGGCAACCCCACTACCTCTTTTGAACACATCAGGAAATCTCTCACTTATTCTTAGAATTTCACCTTCCTGTGCACATGTCAGGTGCTTCTCTTCTGTATTGGTTGGACTTCCCTGCACACTTGGCCACAGCTCTTCCTATTCACTAACCCTCTTCAACAAACTATTAAATGATGTTGATCCCCATGTGAATCCTCTCTTCTTAGGGATAAACCAATCCCACACTTCTGCCCTTGTAACTGAACCGGTTTACCATGAAAAAGAAAACTCAAGTCATCTCATTCCAATCCATCAAACCACTTTCCCCAGTTCTTTCAACCAGGCCACGCCCAGTATCAAGTCCAGTCCTCCCAAATCCAGCACGTAAGCATCAATTGTCAACTTAATTTCGCCAATGAGAATACCAATGTCTAATCACTTACCTCAAGTAATCACCTTATGACTGTCACCCAAACAAACTCCTAAATCACGAGTTGCTGTGACTGGAAGTTCCAATGCCTCGGTGACATAGGGAGAAATGAAATTGTGGGAGGCACCGCTGTCCACTAGAACCACCACTGTTATGCCATTCAACTTTCCCTGCAACCTCATAGTTTTTACTTCATTCAAGATACCCCCAGCAATTCCGCAAGGGGCCCATAGTGTTACATTCCAAAACCTCGTCCTCATTTTGGTCCAACTCGGTTGCTATCACCTCCCCTTCTTCATCCACCAATTCATTATCCCCCAAAATCACCAACTGGAGTTGTTTTTCCGAACATTGATGCAAGGGATGGAATCGCTCCCCACAGGCCACAACGGAAGCACAATCCCTTCGCCTTGTAATCCATGAGTTACTGATAAGTGATATGTTTGAGGCCTCTGTTGCGCTCGTATCCTCCTTTCCTGCCATCTTCTTCGTTACGCGATCGAGGGAACAGAGGAGGTCCTTTATGTTCTCCTTTTTGTTGTGGCCCACTGTCTCTACCCGCGCTCGAGAGAAGTTGGTTTGGGCCCGAGTGACTCGCCCCGAGCACGTTAGAGCGACCTGAGCCCCGTCTGTCCCAATCTCTGGAAGATTAGTTTCTGAAACTCCATTGATGATGGTTTGCGATACTGCCTTGCCCGTCGCTAGTACTCCTGATCTCTGCCTCCAAATCGTGGCAAACTTCATCATCTGGGAGCGATTGTGGGGATCAAAAATACGCACTCGACAATGTCACTCCGGTCAAAGACCACCCATGAAATAGCCCATATATTGCTTCGACTAACCTGATATGAGATGAACTCAAACTCCACGATATAATCCTCCACACTCCCGGTCAGACGCAAATCGGAAAGTTCCTCAAAAGGGTTGGCATATTGGCGGCCACCATACCTCTCGATTAGAGCTCGTTTCAGTTTGGGCCATGTCAATGGATTCTCGGTTTCCTTCAACAAATTATACAATGAATCATTGGGCCTTCCATACTCAATCTTGCCAACTTCACCTTAATCGCGTTGTTCGTGTTTTGAACCTCAAAATAGGTTTTCGCCCTTGTTATTCAGCCGACAAGGTCTGTGCCGTCAAACGTGGGCAGCTCACCCTTCTTAACTACCATACGGTACTCATCCAAAGAATCCTCCGATTGAGAAAGTGACCCCAAGCTCTTCGGAGTCTCACCCTCCTCCTCACCATCTCCGTTACCACTTTGCCCATTAGCTTCTCAATATCCAGCAACAGAGCTTTCCGAAACTCCGCCAAGGTAAGCTTGACGGAATCCTCCAACACCACCATCCTTGCTTCCAACGCATCCACTCTGTCCCCATCTTCGGTGGCATTCGTATCCGGCAGGTCGAACCAATTGATAGGGAACAAATTAGAGAATTAGATGAATGAGAGGTACTGATTTATTAATAAAAGGAGAAAAGAGCCTAAGTTCATACAAGATGGATAGTCCAGAGCCTAGCTCCTCAAAGAAGAAGACCTTCTCTGCCTAACTAAATTCCCAAAAGTGCAGAATAATCCCAGCTCTCTCCTCTCACCCTTCCTATACTCACACAGCAGCATCTAACTGCTTGCCAGCTCAGCACCTCTAACTAACTCACTCCCTTACTCATTAGGTCCCTCTACTCTTTTCTTCCTACGAGTATAGACTTGCCATACCCTGGGCCTCTCATAATTGGAGCCCAACATACAATCCTCCCCACTAATTGTATCTGATTCAGGCCCATTAATGGGTGTTCTATCACTAGATCAAAATACATTACTTCCTGAGGAGAAGAGAGAAAAAAGATACCCAGGTGTTGATTGTTTGGGTAAATGAAAATGGTCAATGCATAAAATCAATTTCAGGTAAGTAGCATGTTTGCATTTACCTGAAAATTCTCTACTGCAGTACTCATATTTTTGGAGAATAAGTTGAGAACTGCCCTGTAAAGAAGCCATCCTATATATTATAAAATGCTTTAAGTATAATTTAAACTGAATAGATCAGAAAAAATAACATCTTTTACTCTTCAAAGAGTGATGGGAGCAAGCCTCGAAAATCTAGTCCAACCCAACCAAGTCCCATGGCACAGTACTGTCAAAACAACAATAAGAAAATACAAAAATGTTAATGTAATTTCCCCTTGCAGCATAAATTTAAAAAAAAAAAAATATATATATATATATATATATATCTAAATGCATTTTCACCATAAGTTTTCCCTTTTTTGCACAGGAATGGCACCCCCGTGTTTTTTTTTTTTTGGGAGGGGGGCAAGGGGGTTGCTAAAAATTAGTTAGCATCAAAATTAATATAATTCACTTTTCTGAATGACCTGTTTTTAAGTCTATACAACTATTATGATTCCTTCCAATTTCAAAATCACAAGAGTGGTGAAGTATGATGGAAGAAGCTCACCATGCTCTGATCTAAAATATTTGACAGTGATCCACCTTCAGTTATCTTTGGAAGCATAACTTTCAGAGTTTGAAGATGGGAGGTAATTTGGTGCATTGCCCAACTAAAAAGAAGCCCACCATCATAATTTTCCTCACTTCCTGATGTGTCATCAGCAAATATTGCTCGATATTGATTAACAACATCAAAAAGATGCATTCTGTGACAATTAATCATCCCTTTTAAGTACTCATATGGATTTGTCTGGTCCAGATCCTCAAGTATACCAGTAAGCCATGCCTCTCGGCATCTTAAGAACTGACAATAAAAAATGTCTTAGTAAACTAGAAGCAGAGAAAAAAAGGGGTGCCAAGGAGCTGCAACCAATTGAAAATTTTAAATAAAATGCAAGCAACAAGGGCAGAGGCAGATTATATGGGGGGGAAATCATTAAACCTCACCAGCAAACGCATTCCATATTCACTAAATACTCCTATTCGCCGTAGATATCCAATAATGCGGAGGCATTCAGGTAACTAGCAGAGGAAAGAAATTCATAAGAAACTAAATATCCAAACATTTTTCCAGATGAATTGAGTGCATTTGTTATTATATTAAATATAATCAATGCAGGAACCTGAATATTTGAGCGAAGTTTCTGAAGAAGCTGAGAAAGAAGTGATTGGGTAGTCAGCCTAACTTCAGCAGCCAACGCTTGAATAACTGGTAACCTTTTTGGGGGAAAACATTTAGTAACAGGAGGAAAAAATTACAAGAAGCATTTCCTCAGAAAACAGGGGGGAGAAAAATATTTTCTTAAAGATAATTTACATGTTAAACATCATGGAAGAGGCATATAACTTACTTTGGATGCATAGTTGAAAGTTTACCAACAAATGCTTCCAAATCTAAGGCTTCATCATAATTCCCATTCCGTACACATCTGCAGAAACATAAAAATTTACAAGGCTTCTCACAAACGATGTGTGCAGGCTTAGGCATACAACATGTGAGACCATTTGTATGTGAAAATTTGACAACTAACAAGTGAGACAAAAACTTTATCTTTTTGAACATACGTGTCCATAAGTTGAGGAATTTCAAGCAAGTCAAGCAAAGTGCTGTGGTTGGCTAGCATTGTTTGGTTCATTTTCCTCTTCTCCAAAATTTGTTCCGCAGATTCTATGAACTCAGTGCATCCAGCAGTCAGCTTTGGGATCTCATTTATCTGTGGCAAAGGAGATAGATGCCAGAATGATGCTTATACACACACAAATATAGATATTCAATAAGACAAAGAGGAGATAATTACAAGAAATTTAAAGGGTAAGGGATCCTCTATCACAAAAGAAGGGAAAACAAAACAACAAAAGAGAAAACATCAAAGGAGCAAAGCTGCCCAATCTCTGTAGACACCAGTTATGAAACCCCCCTTAAATAGACCATAATCCTTAAACTACATTGAAGCCAATCACTAATCTTATCTCATATCAGCTATGGAGCCAACGAAATATTCTTAAAAATATGAGTGTCATGCTCCAATCAAATGCACCAACAGTAGCATACATTGCACATTTGCCATAAAAAATTGGCCTCTTTCCTTCTACAAAAACCACTAAAGCCACCAAAAGTTGGTCCAAGGACCTTGGGCACACTGCCAGCATCACCAAAAAAGCCAAAAAATGTATTCCATATGGAGACAGAGGAAATGAAGAATGTCTTGTGTGTTAACCATAATACTGTGCTTGGATAAAATAATCAGGCAGTTCCAAAACTTGGTTTTTGATAGAGCCCAACAGCATCAATTGATCCATGAAGTCGACCCCACCTAGTAGGATAAAACTTTGGTTGTTGTAGTTCTCACTTTTAAGAACTTCCATATCCTCTCAGTTAAATCCATGAAATCAAATGCATACTCTTCTAGAGAGATACATGTACTCAGGTTGCTTGCAGCATTGGCAAAGATGTATCCTATTTTTTTGATTTTTTTGATAAAAGAAGAATTTATTAAGAGAGAAGAGAATAGTACATATACAAGAGGATAAGAAATCCTCAAGAACTAAAAAAACAGCAGCCAAAAATACGAGGAGAAATAAAAAAACCAGGAACTGTCACAGCCACCAGCTGATACATCTATTGATTCATTACTTCGTTAACAATTATCTTATTAGTGTGCCGTTGCATTTATACCTGCATTTATGAATCTACAGGTCTATGTGAATGTAGTAGAAGAACTCTGAGGATAATTTTCCAGTTCAGACAACTTCATAAAACTGCTATCCACACCAATTTCACCACCTAACTTCCTACCCAGAACAAAAATATATTCAATTTTTTAAATATAAAAATGTACAGTCCTTGAGCTCCTCCAAATCACACTTCAAAATTCCAATTGCCTTATGAGTTATGACACCTAAAACTAATTCACAGGATAATTTCTGTCTAATGTAGTAAGGTCTAAACCAATTGTTGGTTGTGGACCCGCATCATGCCTTGGCAAGGCTCAAGTGGGGTTGGAGTCAGAAAACATAATTCTTCAATTCATTTGACCTCGAGGTCAGGGGGATGTCGCAAAACAAAAGGGGAATCCATCAAGGTTTTTGGCTCGCAATGAAGCTAGGGTCCTGATCGAGCAACTAGTAATCGTCCTATCTATCCACCTCTCCAGACCCAATATCTTGAGTTATAATGGTGACCACATCTGCTGGCATGTGATGTTCTGACATGAATCCAGTCCTTGTGAATGGGCAGAGCCAGGTGCCCTTATTACGGCTGACCAGAAAGACACCAAACTACTGTTGGGCTTAAGCAAACAAAATTGCAATTAATAGTTATAGCTTTTAGCCTAGTAGTAAGTGCTTGATCCTATCCCAATTGCTGATTGAATGCACCAAATGACCAAAAACATTATGATATTTGCAATAGTAATTAAGAGGGTGTTTGGAATAACGTATTGAAAGCTTATTTGAGCTTATGAAAATAAGTTAATGAAAATAGCTTACGAAAATAGTTTATGACCTTCCTATAAGCTCTTCTTAGTTTATTTTAATAAGCTTATCAAATAAGTATATGAAAATAAGCTATTTTTAGCTTATTTCAAAAAAAAGTTCATTGAACAAGGGTATGTTTGAAAGAATTTATGAGAATAACTTATAAAAGCAAAGTTATACAAATAACTTAAGAAAATAGTTTATTATATTTCCATAAACGCTTTTTAGCTTATTTCAATAAGCTTGTCAGAAAAGCTTATGATGAAAATAAGTTATTTTTAGCTTATTTGAAAGAAAAAAAGCTTATTGCATAAGTGCTTAATCAAGTTGTTTACCTAAGCAGCACCCTAAGCGCTCAAATAAGCTATTTACCCAAAAGGCGCCCTAAATCTGCCCATTTAGGCTTGAATTTAATGTGCGTGAAATCAAATCTAAAAAGAGCAACAGACAGTAAGAGTAAGAAAAGTTAATAAAGAAAAAAGATTACCAGAGATTCAAGATGGTTGTCAATAGAAGAGACTTCGTTACGAATAGCAAGCAAAGTGTCAGCAGCAGCAATGAAAGATCGGTAATTACCGACTGCCACCTCTTGCATTTGCCTCCGGATCCGTTCCGCATCAACGCGAAGCAATTCTGGTTCCTAAAATCACAAACAAACAAACAAACAAACGGTGAATTTGTTTACAAATGAGAATTAATTAAATAATAAATAAATGAAGAAATGGAGAGAGATGAAATTGAATGAAAACCTTGTGGAGACGATCGAGGGTGAAGGAGAGAAGTTCAGAGACATAGTGTTGTTGTGAGTCGGAAGCCAAAGGAAGGAGGGTAGACACAGGTGATCTCTCCTCTCCTGCTGCACCTTCTGACTCCATTTTCTCAGATCCCCACTGCACTAACGGAGGGAACGGTAGAGGGAGCTTTGTTCGAAGTTAACCGGTTAACTATTCCATAAAAGCCGATTCTTCTCGTTAAGTTTTTCTATACCAAATAAAAATGGTTCGATTCGCAAAAATATCCATATGTATCACTTTACGCCTTCAGGAAAGATGTGTTGTTCGGTCACGAAGAGCTTCGCCTTCGAGAGGGAGGAATAATGAATACCTTGTTCAGTTGTTCGGACCTTTGCGACGGTGCGTGACAGGACGATCTGGAGGGAATGCACGAGAGGTATGTCGCCTGCTAGGCCGATCTGCCGTCTGCGAGGGATGGAGGAGGGGAAGGCGGAAAGGAGAGGATGGAACTGGAGGCCTAGGCTTCGTTCACATACTTCCCACCGAAGTAAATATCAATTTGTTTCCACAAATTATAGGATGTTATCAACTTAATCTTCAATATTATTAATATTATAAAATGATTCTTGAAATCATAAAATATAATAAATACATCCCTAATATTATTTATTTAGTTTTAAATGTATTTTTGATATTAATACGACTCTATAATTTTAGGAATCAAATTAAGTATTTATTCATCATCTCGGAATCAACTTGGACTTCAACATTACGGGTTGGGCTGGCTGGGCAAATGCTAATATAGAGGGATAAGCTCAATGCAGTTGCTTTTCCTACCCATCATTTACTATCCCTACCTTTTTTCCCTATTTTGTGAATTAAATCTTACAAATAACCTTATTCTTTTCCACCTCACTTTCTTCTATAACATATTAAATTTTTTCTTACCTCGACCTTAGCATATTAAAAATTTAATATGTTCGAAAACTACAAATTCTGTAATTTAAAAAAACATAATTATGTTACAAGAATCGTAAATATTAAAAATGTAATATGTTACGAAAATTGTAGCTTCTGTAACATATTGGATTTTTAATATGTTATCAACTTCATTGTCATCAACATGCGAGATGCTCCACTACCAGAGTCACTTGATGTTTGAACAAGTGTTAAAGCTGCATTCCAAATTGCCCCAGAACCCATGTCCTGCGACGACATGCCCTTTTGATTCAAAATCAATGGGCACCACACTCTACCCAAATTTGGAGAAAGAGAGAAAATCAATAGATGGAGGAAGAGAGATGAGAGAGGGCTGGTGGCTGTGGTGGTTGGTCGGCTTCTTGTTACAGATAGACAAAGAGCTAGTGGCGATGCAACGATGAACCCTAACGGTGGATGGTTGTTGATCGGCGATGGTGGGTGACAGTTTTGTTGGTGACGGGTGAAGGGGAAAGATTGAGAGGGATGAAACTTCTTCTATGTAACTAGATTTACCTCACAAAAAAAAATAGATTTTGAAAATTCACACCCAAGAAGTGACCTTTCAGTTCAAATTTTAGGGAAAATAATAATTATAGAAGAAAACACACAAGAGATAGATAGAAAGAGGGGAAAGGGTAAACACTAAACACCCATCTACTCCATGCCCCAATGGACCAAGAAAAAACTATGCTTTTATGAGTTTATCAACTCTCATCTTTCTAAGAAACACCCAAAATACACAATCTCTCTCTCCATATGTCTGGGTTCTTGTAGCTGGCGATATTTGTAGGTGGCGGAACCCCAAACTTAGTCTATACAATCTAAGTTTACAAAAAATCTAACATAGGAAAACTAAGTTTCCAAACTTTTAATATGTTATGGGAACTAAGGTTCCGTAAGGCACCTAAAACCATAAAAAAATAATAGGGAGGTGGGAGAATTAAGTTTCAATAATATATAAGGGGTTTTCATAGGGTTGGTATAGGGGTGGGAAGAGATAAGGGTATTTGTGAGATTTTATTAGAGAAAAATGAAGATACGGGGTAGAAAAAGTAAATGATGGGGAATGAAAAACAATCCTTAAGCTCAATCCGGCTCGAACCCGTTTAACCTACGAGTTAAGTGAGCGGATCAAAATAATACGAGATAAAAGTGAGTCAATTTTTGTCCAAACCAACCCACCTATGAGTCAGATTGGGCCGGATTGACTCACGAGTCAAAACTCATTTTGATAGCTCTAAGTGTGGCTATAGCCACCTAAGAAAACCAGCCCCTCTCGGGCCTAAGCTCAATTCCCCGGCTAGAATGCACGTAACTTCCTCTAACGAAAATAAATGATTTAGTTTTTTTTTTTGGTGAAATAAATGATTTGGTTTTAACTGTATGAGTACATCATTTATCCAATTAGGTTGAGAAATGTAAATCTAATCTACATCTATATATAAATGCAAACATATATATATATATATATATATATATATATATATATATATATATATATATATATATATATATATATATATATATATATATATAATATTAAATTGATAAAAAAAACTTAAAGTAAATTCTCTCACAAATCTCTTGCAAATTCTCGAACCAGACTCGAATGCCACAATCCGGAATCTCATGACTACGGCAGTGAAGCTTGCCATAGCCACATTGGCACCCACATCCACCAAAAATTCGTCTCTTCCCTCATTTTTGTCCTTTCCACAATCTCCTGAACAGCGACAAAAATGTCAGGTTTACGAAAGAACTTCCCTTTGAGCATCCTCTTGGTGTTCTTTTGAGGCTTGTTAGGTTGGGTTTCAAAATCTGAAAGCGAGTATAGAAAGAGGTACCAAACACTTTCCATGATGCCAGCAACAATAGAATGGGTATGAGGGGATTTAATGCAATCTAAAGGGGAGATTGCACTGAAGGAAAGATTAATATTGGCATTGAGGAAGGTAGATGAGTTTGCATCAATTTCCCTTTTGGGGTTCCCCTGACTAGTGTAAATATATGCTCAAAATTTTCTCCCCCTTTTAACATTATCAAAAATTAAATTGAGGATAAAGCTTGGTAGCACAAAGCCAAGTATATCAAAATAAAAATAAAAAGGTTGAACTAATCATTCGGTCCCTATAGATAACGCTGATTTTAAATTTAGTCTTTATACATGAAAAAAAATTAACTCAGACCCTATATGTATAATTATTTTTAATTTGGTCCTCACCGTTTATTGGTGTTATAACATCGTTTATTGGAGTTAAAGTATATGGACTAAATTGAAAAAAGATTGTCAAATGTAGGGACCAAATTCAATTTATTTTTGAATTTTGTCCCTAAATGTGACAATCATTTTGAATTTGGTCCCTATCATGTGACGACATTATAACACCAATAAACGACGAGAACCAAATTAAAAATAATTGTACATGTAGGGACCTATTTCAAAATATTTTACTTATAGGGACCAAATTCAAAATCAGTGTCACATATAGAGACCAAATTATTAGTTTAACCTTTTTTTTTATCTTGATATGCTTCGCTTTGTGCTACTATATTTTATCCTCAATTCCTTTTATTGATAATGTCAAAAGGGAGAGAAAATTTTTAGCATATACTTACATTGGCAGGGGAGATTAATGCATAATTAAGAAGTTTACTAAATATGAATATTGAACTTGTCCATTGCTTATATTGCATAATTATCTTTGATCTTACTAATGGTTTCATTGAGTGATGAGCATAAGAAAGGGGGAGATCCTCTCCACGCATATTAGCTGCATATTCACTCTGATAAACCCATCACTCACGTAAGAAAGGTAAGGTTTGTCATCATAAAAAGGGAGAGGATGTGGTTATATGTTTGATTATGTTTTGATGAATGAAAAATGTTAACTATAAGCATGCAGGACGAAAAGAAAATAAGATTAACGTGCATGCAGATACTTAAAGGCTAAATGGATTAAGCAAGGACTATCAAGCATCAAGACCAAGAGCTAAATTGGGTAAATACTGTAGGTCATAGATGTTATTGTAAGAGTATGATAGACCTGAAAGATACACAGGTAAACACGAGAAGGGGAGTTGAATTGTGTTTACCTAAACATTTTTTGCAAACAGAAATGTTTTTGCAAACAATACTTGTACGTATCACTCGTGTGAAGGTTTTACGACTTGTCTAGAGCAAGCTTTTATAAACGAATACTTAAAGAAAACATTTTAACAAAAAAAAATATTGTTTAGGAAATATAATTAACCCCCTTGTTAGTAACAAGATAAATAAACATGTAAAAACAGAGATAAGAGATAATCACACAAAAATATTATCCTGGTTCATTCTTAACAACGTGGGTTGCATCCAATCCTTGCCTTCACCAAGTTTTTCACTATAACTAATCAGGTTACAGACTCGAGTGTTTTTTTGCTCACATGGCCTCTCCAGGCTCAACTCAAACTACAAGTATTATTTTCACATCTAGCCTCTTTAACTCAGAACGAATAGGAGAATAAATGTTTTTGGAACAAACAACAAGTCACCATATAAACACTCAAAGAGTGAATAAATATGTGAACATGTATTACTATGTAATAACTTCTCTATTGAATAGAAATGATTGAGAAGAATAAAGAGAATCAAGAATTATTCTAGTAAGAAGGACAGATCATTCTTGTCTTAGTATGTGTAACTGATTGACTCTGTATATCAAACCACCATTCTTAACAACGTGGGTTGCATCCAATCCTTGCCTTCACCAAGTTTTTCACTATAACTAATCAGGTTACAGACTCAAGTGTTTTTTTGCTCACATGGCCTCTCTAGGCTCAACTCAAACTACAAGTATTATTTTCACATCTAGCCTCTTCAACTCAGAACGAATAGGAGAATAAATGTTTTTGGAACAAACAACAAGTCACCATATAAACACTCAAAGAGTGAATAAATATGTGAACATGTATTACTATGTAATAACTTCTCTATTGAATAGAAATGATTGAGAAGAATAAAGAGAATCAAGAATTATTCTAGTAAGAAGGACAGATCATTCTTGGCTTAGTATGTGTAACTGATTGACTCTGTATATCAAACCACCATTATTACTTGAAGCAGCGTGTGCTCTTGTTACTCAATATTTATATTATCTCTGTACCTTTTTCTTAATCATGGTGTGGCATACAGAGTAGAATAATTGAACAACATAATTGGTATCTCTTTGCTATTTTGACAGCCAAGATGGAGAAATTAATAAACATGGCCAAGTCTATCGACTCTTTGATGTTGGCAGCTATAAAAATGAGAGGAGAAAATGGATCCATCTATTTGAAGGAGTCACAACTGTAATATTTTTTGCACCAATTACAGAGTATGGTCTACATTTTACTATTCATTTTCATATGGGGTTCCCAAAATTTAAAAACACATGAAGTGCTTGCATATATATTGATATTGTTGCTCACCAAATCAAAAGGTTACAAAGTCCAGTTGAAGTTCTTGTGTTTGGTGTGGGGATGAAGTTGGATCCTGTAAGATTAAATTCTATTTAATATTACTTTGACTCGAGTAGTTTTTACTCATCTAGCCTATTCAGGTTCAACTCAAACTACTAGTATTATTTTCACATTTAGCCTTTTCAGGCTCTTAACACTCAGAACGAGTAGGAGAACTAATGTTTTTGGAACAAACAACAAGTCAATCGTATAAACACTCCAAGAGTGAATAAATATGTGAACATGGATGACCGTAAGTTATTCATTTGTAAATCCTGTAGAGAAGTTCATTCTTTATAGCAGTCATCCCCTTGCATATTATATTCACTCGTTGAGTGTTTTCTGGTTGACTAGCTTATTGTAATCTACAGCTACTGCTTCAAAACAAATCTTTTTAACTAAGAAGCATCAAGAGGCTAATTGAAGAATACTTGTTGAGCCTCGAGAGGCTTGATGTGCAAACAATACTCGTTGATCGTTTGAGCTTGGAGAGGATAGGTGTGAAAAGAATACTTGTCTGTAATCTGATCAGTTATAGTGAAAATTTTGGTTAAGCCAAGGACTGATGTAGCCCAAAGGTTAGGGTGAACCAAGATAAATCTTCTGTGTTCTTCTCTCCATAACTTTAGCTTTAACATGAAGGAACCTGTTTGAAACACAAGAAGGGGGTTGAATTGTGTTTCTTATGTTTTTAAAACTTTTCGCAAGCAGATATGTATATTTTCACAAAGGTTGGACGATAAAAGGATATTGGACGCAAAGAACGTTTTCAGAAAACAATTTGTAGGCTAACTTGAAAGGAGTAAAACGAATATAATAAGCATGACAAGAAAGCAATTAAATCCCAAGGGATTAGTCTGAAGACAAACTAAAATAAAGATAAGGGAAAGAAAAAGAACACAAGGAATTTATCCTGGTTCACTCTTCACCAAAGAGTTACGTCCAATCCTCTTTTCTTGAGAGCTTTCTCCACTAAAAAAAAAACCCTTTGTTACAAGTATTCAACACCTCTTCAGGCACACTAAGTATTCTTTTACAGACAAGCATCTTCAGGCTCAAGTATTCTTTCTAAACAAGCCTCTTCAGGCTCAACCAACTAAGATTTTGAAAAGATTTGTTGTTCAACTTGAAGGAACCTATTTGAAACACAAGAAGGGAGGTTGAATTGTGTTTCTTAAGTTTTTAAAACTTTTCGCAAGCAGATATAAGTTTTAGCAAAGTGTAACACCCCGATTTTCAAGATTTTCTTAATTAAACAGTAATTGTGTGTTTGTATTTTATTGAAGGGTCTAGAGAGTGAAATAAATTATTCCGAGACATAGTCACGCTCTACGCTATCGTAAAAAGCTATGGTTGAATTTTGGTCGAAAGCTAAGACGGAACCCGGTCTGCGTTTTACACTGACAGTATTATTTTATTGCTCAGACGACCTAATTTTGAGTCGTGAACGAAACAAATAGATTTTAAATAAAATTGCGAACAATATCAGCGATTTTGAAAAATTTCAAAATATAAAAGTTTTCACGACTTCCTTGGGCGATATATTAAATTGCGTAAGTAACAGAGCCAAAAACTGATGAACCTGAAGTCACATCGCCTAGGAAAGCATGTCTGTGACTCACTACTGTCTTCATTTTTTTTCTAGAAAATATCTAGATATTTATGAAATTAGAAAATATCTGAACATGAAAAGACCAAAATGTCCCTGGTCTTTTTCCTAAAGGACGTTTACGTCCCTAAAATATCTAAGGTTTAAATAAGTTTTAGATCCCTGTAAATATGACGAGATTTGGTTTTAGTCCCTCCAAAAAAATTTCTTTGGAAATGGCCCCTTAACGTTTTAAAATTTTAGAAAACGTCCCTGTCGTTAACTTACCTCTGTTAAGTGATGACGTGACAAATGGACTGCCACGTCATCAATGCCACCTGTACCAAAATAATATTTTTTTATTCCATGTGGAAATTATTTAAATAATTAAATAATATTTAAAAAAAATTTATTAATTTTTTAAAATCATTTTTAATAATTTATTTTTAATTTCTTAAGATTTAATAAGTATTTTGATCCCTACAAATTAGACAAGATTTAGTTTTAATCTCTAAAAAAAAATTCTTAGGAAGTGGTCCCTTAATGTTTTTACAATTTGGTTTTAGTCCCTGTTTGACTTTGACTTACTTAAATTTGACTTACTTAACAATAAAATTGGACCTGATAAATAATAAAGTTGGACCTGTAACAACGAAACTGAATCAATAATGGACCTGTGACATTACAGATAAACAATACTCATTTAATAATGGACCGGTTCATTGTTGTCTTACATAAGCTTGTACTAACATGAAATTCTAGCAAAATATACTCAAATAAGGGAGCATTTACATCAAAAAAACACATTTACCCACCCATTTACATCAAAATTACAGTATGACCCATCCATCCATCCATTTACATCAAAATTACACATCAAAATACATTATCCTATCTAAGCTCCCTCGAAAATGGACATTTGACTAGCTGCCTCTCTCTATGGGTCCTAGACTAGTTGAGTCCATCTCTCTCTGTTAGCATTCATTTCCCTTTTTGCTGTGTTGGTTGCACTGATAATGTTGGACCAGTCCTGGACCAGTTGGGCAACTGTCCTTGCAATCATTGGCACTCCATCATCATTAGCTGGTTGACTAGAGGATGAGCCTTTGGTTGATTTCCTTTTCTGTAATAGTAACAATGTTAACTACAATAACAATATTAGCTAACATACCAGGTTGTAATATCAGCCAGTCTTATTTGCCTTTGGTGCTAACAATAACAATATGCAGGTTGTAATAAAACCAGGTTGTTGAACATGTATGTTGCAATAATTGAGTGTAGGTGGTGTGAGACTAGTTTACCTTGGGTGCTCTTCTTGGTCCAGGTTGTTGAACATGTGGTTCGACATTCTGAACAGCTTCATGATCATTTTGTTGTTGAGGTGCATCTTCCTCATGATGCTGAATAGGAGATGGTTCACCATCATTTTGTTGCTCTCTCAGCATCCTCAATACCCTCTATTTTAAGTTTGCATTACCAAAGAAAATTATCAATTTTCAGTGTGTACAAAAATAATATGAAACTTGATTGTAAAAGCATCATTCATACCTTCCTAACTTGACAGCGTTGACTGTTATGGCCATATTCTTGACATGTACCACACTTGTTCCTTGTTTGCTGCCTCCTCAACCTTGTTGCATTTTGACATGCATTTGGTTCTCTCCTCCTCAGTTTTTTGGGCCTCCCCGGTCCTCTTTTGTATTGAGGGGGCAAGATCTCCACATTTCCTATTTGAGGCCACATGTTCTCACCATTTATGGGGGTAATTGCAGGTCTGTAGGTCAGTTCATATGCCTCACGTTTATAATAACTATGCACATAATCTTATGGGTTATCTCTCTTATAAGTGATGACAGCTACTGCATGCCTACAAGGTATGCCCACTAAATCCCAAAAATTACATGAACAAGTGCGTGCAACCAAATCTACAATGAGCCTATCGACAAAGTTCATGTGTGTGACCTCGAATCTCAGCTCTTCAGTCCAAGTAGGGAACCAATTCCCACTTTTCTCAATCTCCCTATCTAGTCTCTTCCTAGACTTAGGCATTACACTCCCATGATGCTTTGAAAGTTTTTCCCTTAATGAGGCAAACCTCCCCATCAAGTACCTCCATATCCACTCAAACATGGTTATGATAGGTTTGTCCCTAGCAACTAAAATTGTACTATTAAAGGCCTCACTTAGGTTGTTCATTAACACATCACACTTAGGGTAATAAGAGAAAGCATGTTTACACCATGCTCTTGTAGGAACCTAAAACAAAAGAATACACATACACATAACACATACAGTTAACAAAATTGTTGGCATAACACAAGTTTTCATATACAAGAAGCTTTAAATTTACAAGAGTTTGAACCTGTAAGAGCCAATCATAAGCTCCTTCATTCAATGCCTTAATCTCCATCATTTTTTCATTCCATGCTTCATAATATGTGGCCTTGGTAGCTGCCATCATCAGGTCTCGCAGGGGTGTGCCTCCCCCAAATTTTTTCTTTAGGTTGTTATAGAGATGCCTAAGGCAGAACTGATGTTCCACCCCTTACAACAGCTCTTCAAATGTGGGAATCAACCCCTATAAAACACATCACTTTAGGTCACTATTTGCAGCAAAATAATGACTAATTTAAACTCACTAAATCCTAACTCTTACTTTTTGCTGATCTGATATGAACACCCATCTGTTGGTCCTCACATCACCAATGTCTTCCAGTAACAGTTGTAAAAACCATCTCCAGCTGTCCTTGGTCTCATTTTCCACTACAGCAAAGACTAGAGGGAAATATTGATCATTCGGGTCCCTTCCAACTGCAATTAGCAGTTGGCCACCATATCTTGTCTTAAGGTGACAGCCATCAACCCCAATGAACGGTTTGCACCCAGCAATAAACCCTATTTTGCAGCCATCAAGACACATATAGTAGCTTCCAAACCTTGGCTGTATGGTAGGATTAGGCCTCTCAATCTGCAACTTGCATGTGTTCCCAGCATTGACCCTCCTTAATTCAGCACTGTATCTCCACAATAGGTTGTACTATTTTGCAACATCCCCCTCAACAACCTCTTTCGCAATTTGCCTAGCTCTAAAAGCCCTCCAGGCTGTTATCCCAGTGGAGAAGGTTCTCCTAATCTTATTCTGGATTTTAGTCATTTTGTACCTGTGATTTGATCTCAACTTTTCAGTCACAGCTTTTGCAACCCACCTTGAATTTGCATTTTTATTCTCAAACACCCTACAACAAGTGTGCTTGGGCTTCAAGGTCTTCATGGCATATGTGTGAGTATCACCCACCCTACTCACCAATGCAACTGTAACACCCTTCTCCTTCGGGTGTCACTTTTGTAACCCAAAATATCCATTTACCCTTATTAACAAAAGACTTTTTCGAAAATAACTCTATAGTGTTTGCGGAAATCTGATTCCAAAAGAAAAGCTTTAACAATCAGAGGAAAGAAAATGAAACTCATCATATATGACAATAATTCAAGTTCTGCCATTAGGCATACATACTTCGAATCTCTCAATACACGACACTCATCGACACAGTCGGAAGACTGAACTTACACATTTATAAATCTTAAGACCTGGTCTGACAAAAGAATTCTATGGACAATAAAGCTTACTGCCTAACATAATTCGTACCAATGAGACCGGGTCTCGTCGTCAACAAATTACACCTCTTCGTCGTCAACCTCAAGCACTCAAGCTACAAGATCCCGGAGTGATTTAGAGGACTATTGATAAACATCTGTACATGTATCCAAAAACACAACAAGGTGTCCAACATGTACAGGCAAGGGTGAGAAACCAATATATGAATCCAAAAACGACAACCACATGCCCAAACACAATAGCAGATTTACACAAGCATATTTCATCAATTATCATCATGCATCACATAGTACAACATATATATCCATGTACTAACAGTAAAACACAAGGGTTTCGTACCCCACAATCAACGTTATTCTCTAAACGTATGCATGGCACTTCCATATATCTCAACTAATATTCAATTCTAGATTTCCGAAAATCCCATCACCATAAACACGAGTTGATCAGACTCAACGTTATTGCCCCGCAGGATACAATAACAAACGCCAGAATCAACATTCGACCAAACGTGAGCACGTAACCTTTCCAGGAAATATTACATGGACGTGCATGTCAATGGTACTCACGATGTATAAGTTATACTATATTGTCCTCTTCACTGGGCACAATAGGCTCTCCCTGGCACATATGACATCATTGTCCATCAAGGCACAATGTTACATAATGACATTAAGTCATCTCAGGTTCCCTTTGCCTATCAAGGTCTCCCATTTCACGGCACGTCTGCCCAACACACAAAATGCATGAGAAACTATCTAGTTTCCGATAATTGATCTTTGTCGCATCAATATTTCCTCGTTGTAGCATCAACACTAACAACCACCACAATGTCTTAGACTCTTTAAGCCTCAAAAACATTTTCTCAAAACAGGACATTTAGTCCAAAAACAACTCAAATCTCAAACATCCGTAACCGATGCACCAGTCTAGAACGTTGGATTCAAGATCATAACAGCATCCTCAAGCTTACAGGACCACAAAGATCGTCCCTAAGCCGACAAGACCACAAACTAACACGGATCAAGATCGTCCCTAAGCCGACAAGACCACAAACTAACACGGATCCTTGATCCACGTGTTCTGCAGAACCCTAAAACCCCGATGTCTCGGTTTCTAGTTTCTAAGCTTTAAAATCACTTTTCTTGAAAACTCAAAAACCAAAAACCCAAATCTCCGACACTTACACAAAGCCCTCGGGATCGGTTTTCCATAAAACAAAAAGTAGTCCACAGACTATTTCTTTTTCTTTTGTTGTTTTTCGGTAAAACACAAACCTTAAAACAAAGCTTGTAAAAACCTTTTTCCTTGGATAAAACCAATAAATTTTGAAAATCACGTTTCACAAGCGCTTTTCCTCAAACGGTTAACTTTATTAATTTAAAAACTAATAAAGGTCTCTAACGCCCCATTTAATTTAAAAACATCATTTTTCGTTATTAAAAACCACATTTTCACAACTTTGCTCTTTTAAGTTGATTTTCCTTAAAAGCAGCTGTTCGTTATATTTTATTTCAAGAGAGATAATTCATTTATTTATTAAACTGAGAAACAATTAAAACATATTTATTTCCTCAATTTAACATTTCAGACTTTTAAAGTTTTTAAGTTACACGATATCGGATCCTAATCAAAATTAGGTCCTCTAACGCCTTAATTCCCACAGCAGGGCACACGATACATCCATATAATTATTCAACAATTATAGCATGTATTCAATTATATCAGCAGTTATATCATACATACTCAAATCATACATACTCAAATCAACAGCAGTAAACCAAGCAATCAACCAACAATCAGATACAGAGTATTTAAATACAATACAAACACCGATGCAACACATAGCTGTCGGAAATGGAGTTCCTCAGGTTTATCCCCTTACCTTAAATGAAGTCTCTTTGATGAGCAACTCCAAGCATCAAATCCAGGAGGTGGCTGAAGGTGGCATTGACGTCACAACTCCACAACAACTCCAAGAATGCATATCCAGCTCCCCCAAATAAGCACAGCCACAACCAAAAACCAAGAGATAACATCCAAACACATTCAGCATCAAACAACATATCAATTAACTAATCATCATTTAAAAACATAATCTAATGGATTTAAATATTTTACTTAGTCCAACAGAATTACTTTTCCAATAAAATCAATTTGGGAAAAACCAATTTGGTCACGAAAATATGAAATTAGCTTAGGGAATCATTAATTAACTACCCTAATTGCACTAAAACAGAATTAATTTCATGATTAGAGTAAGATAAAGATTTAGGGATTTAGTGAAATTGGGGAAATCCGAATTCAAAGGGGGATTTGAACAATTGACATAGAGAACTTGAAATTAATAACTCAATTGCATAAAAACATAATCAATTTCTCATTTAAAGCATGAAATTAAAATGCTAGGGTTTTGAATTGGGGATTTAGGGTTAGGGTTCCTCATGAAATCAAAAGCCAAGAGAAAGGAATGAAGGATTTTTACCCAGGAGGAAAAAGGAGCAGCTCCAGTGGTCCCGGTGGCGGCGCACGACGGCTCCGGCGGTGGCAGTGGCGGTGCTTGGTCCAAAACGTGGAGGAAGATGCCGCCTTCCACGTGGTTGGGTCATTTCTGGAAAGGGAGGCCAAATGGTGGCCGGAAAACCCCAAAAACAGTGGCGGTTCTATGGTGGCTCCACCGTCAACGTTGTTCGTTTGCAAAATGTTGAGCTAGAAATGTAGAGGAAGGTGAGGAGAGTAAAGTTACAAGGTTGGTTTGGTGGCGGTGGCCCCGTCGTCAACTTTCTCCGTTTGGAAAAATGTTCGGTTAGAATTGTAGAGGAGAAGATAGGGAATATTTCTATGATTTTGGTTTTGGGAGAGGTGGCCGGAGTTGGCCGGAAATGAAGAGAGAAGGAGAGAAAGTTTAGAGAGAGAGAGAGAAAGGGTGGGTGTGCTGCTGGTGTGCGAGGGAATTTAGGGAGTTTTCTCCCCTTTTTTTCTTTTGTTCTTTTAATTGTGATAGGTGGGAAAAATCTAAAATTTCAAAATTTGAATTAGGATAGAGATTGATGATTGAATTTATCAACCTAGGAAATCAATAATCCAAAATAAACTTTTGATTAAATCCAAACCATTTTATTTTCAAATCGAAAATCAAATAGATTAAATTTGGAAAATAATTTCCTTCAATCATATTATTTAAATTACTTAAATAATATTTTTCTAAACAAATAATAATAATAACAATAGACGAATATTTTTGTGTTGCAAGAGTGTATAAACTATAATAACGCACCCAATAAAATAAATAAACTAATTTAAGCAAATAAAATTAACTATTCACAGATATAGGATTTTCGGGGTGTTATAGCAACAAACCCACATTTTGACTTACAAACAGCCTTGACCCTCATTTTTAACAAACTTAATACTCCTCCCATTCAGCACTGAGTGCTCCATAATAGCATTCTTAAACTGTTTCAGACTTGAGAACTCCATGCCCAATGACCACTGGAACTCCTAGCACATGTCCTCCTCTCGGAACTTTTTAAACTTGGGCTTACTCCCACATTCAGAATCATAATCTATCTCTGCCCCGCTGTCTAGGTCGCCACTCACATAGGACTCAACAATCTGATGCTCCTCCCCAAGATGTTCATACTCCTTATTTTGTGGCATAAATGTACCAATATCAGATGGTGGTGTCCTCACTATGTTTCTTGAGGGGTGTCCTGACTCAACATCATCCACACCAGCCCCACTAACCTCAAACTCATCATCCCCACCCAAATCTTTATCCTCTTCGCTGTCATCAAAAAGGATATTCCTTACGCTATCATCGTTGTCCTCACTTTGGTCACCACCATCACTAAGCTCACTATCCTCACTACACAAACTCTCCTCAACGTCCTCACTGTTCTCATCTTTGCCAGCTTTGTAATCAGTGTCCTCACTATCATCACTTCCATCATCATCCTCCCTTACCGAATTATGGGGAAGAGCACCAAGCTCCTCAACCAAACTAGGTTGAGAAACCTGATCATGCTCAACAAATAAATCAACCTCTACCCCATAATCAATAGCAAACTGGGCCATCTCTAATGCATGGGTATCCCATGTAATTTGTTTCAGATCATTATCTAACGACCCCTCAGTAGGTTTCCATCATAACTTACCAGGTTCACCATAACCTAATTCCTTAATTAATGATAATGCCTCAAAATAAGACCACTTGTCCATGTCTAAGTTCCAAACAACATGGACCTCACCTCCCTCATACTTAATAGGAGGTCCATCAACAAATATTCCCCCATGATACATGACAACATTAAAACTCATCCTACAATATTCAAACAGTAAACAAAATTATTAAATACAACCCATAATAACAGTAGCATAGGTGAGGAATACATATATCAGTAAGCAGAAATGGCATTTAATCAATAGCAAGGTCATGGCATACACTTGCAATATCAGTAAAAGACAAATTAACAAACCCTTAATTATCCCTTAATTAGCTTTTGAATTAACTAACCTAAACACTTAATTATCCCCAAATTTATTAACCTAAAGCGCCCAATTTGAAACCCTAGGTTAGAAACCCTAAATTACAGATATCAATTACAAAATCCCCAAATCAAAATCCTAGGACAAAAACCCCAAATCGAAATCCCCAATTTGAAACCCTAGGTGAGGAACCCTAATTAACAAACCATAAGCCAGAACCCTACTATTAAACTATTAAACACTAAATAAGAAAACCTAACCCCCAAATGGAAGCCCATAATCAGACATGTGGGGTAGAGGACAACCCATGGTCCCCAACATGGTCCCCCACCATTAAACAAAGGACAAAACTAGATGAAGTGGGGTAGATGTTGCAGAAACAGACAAGAGAAGAAGAATACAAAACACATACCAATACAGGAAAGGGACCACTTACATACCTTTGGACGCTTCCCAGTCAGACGCGTCACAGCTTCAGCAGCAAGAAGACCCACCACGCACGACCCCCACCACGGAAGAGCGCCACCACGCTTGACCCCTACACGCAGCTAACGAACGAAGACATAAAGAGACGCGGAGAGCAGAAGCGGAACAACTCCAGCAGAGAGTCGACCAGAGAAGAAGCTGATGTCTCTATCGGGACCAATGGAAGAAATTAGGGGTGAAAATTGAACCCTAATGTCACTATCGGGCCTAAAAAACCCATTTTGAGAAAACATAATCTTTTTCTAATTTTTTATTATTCTGAAATAAATTATTTAAAAATAACTAATTAAAAAAATAAGAATTAAAATTCTTATGTGGAATAAAAAGATATTACTTTGGTACAGGTGGCATTGATGACGTAGCAGTCCGTTTGCCATGTCATCACTTAACAGAGGTAAGTTGACGGTAGGGACGTTTTCCAAAATTTTGAAACATTAAGGGCCATTTCCAAAGAAAAAATTTTGGAGGGACTAAAACCAAATCTTGCCATATTTACAGGATCAAAAACTTACTTAACCCAATATCTAAAAAGGTGACCCACCCTCACTTTCTCTCTCCTTATCTCGGCTCTCTCTCTCCCCCATTCTCTTCTTCTTCTTCCTTCTTTCTTCTTCTTCTTCTTCTTCTTCTTCTTCCTTTCTCCATTTTCCTCCATTTTTCCTCCAACCTTCACCTCCATTTTTCCTCAACTTCCTCAAGGATTTTCAACCAAATTTGTGAAGCAAAGTTGATCCTCTCATCCTCCTCTATCACCTAAGAGGTATAGATTTCATCCTTGAGCTCTCAATCTTCATTTTTCTTCATTGAAAGTCACAGTTTCAAAGTTGTTCTTTAAATTTCAAAAATCTCTAGAAAATTGTAGAAAAACCCTTTTAATGCCAAACCAATTTCTACAATCTAGTATCATCCCCTACTATCATAATCCAAGAGCTTGAAGTCAAATAAGCCCTCTAGCCTATTTATCATTTAGGGGCCGGATGTATGTAGGAATTTTGGAGAAATGAGTTTTTCTTCAGTTTGTGTGAAATGGTTATTGCTTCCACCTAATTCATTCCTTAATCATGTAATCCAAGTGATTAGGAAACCAAATCAAGCTCTCAACTATTTTCCATGGTGATGGCCGAAACCCTAAGTTCTTGGTTTAAGGGGTTTTGGTTCAAATCTTTGATAATTGATCATGGATTATGTCTTAGGTATGCTTAAGGATCATTGATCCAAGAGTTGGTAGAATTTCAGCATCTCTAGCCTATTTAATTAAATAGGGGCAGCAGCCTAGTCCTAAGGTTAGGGGAGTTTTTGATTGAACTGTACTGATTTCTGGTTGTGTTTTGTTGTATAAAATCGGACAGGACTCGGACGTTCAACCGCGCACCCGATTGACAGTTGCGGAGTCGTAACCGGAGCTGCACGTAAGCATCACTAAGGTGGGGAGAAAGAACCGATATCGTCGGGTAGACAAGCTTAGTATATAGTATATATATGTGTGTAGGGGAACCCTTAAACCCTACTAGAGGTTGAGCCCTGGATAAAGTGCCTGGACCCTAGGTGTAGGTACTTTTGGGCTATCACCACTAAGTTAATAATATGAATGATGTGTTTGATTGAGGTTGATATGTTGATCTGTTTATTTGATTATCTGTTGATTTATTATGTTGATATGGCTTTATGATAATATCTGTATTGTGAAATTATTGTTGTAATATTCTGTTGTGATTTGGCTGATTGAGTGTTGATGAGAGTACGGTGAGTGATGATATTGTTTGGGTTGATACCGTTGTGGCCCCAACCATGGAGCAGTGGCTCGTAGACGCAAGGCGTCGTGATGCTGATGTTGATGTTAATGATGATGTTGATGTTGATGTGGATGTATTCGGGCTAAACAAATAAAGCATTATTGGACTTATAGCGATTACACAATAACAAGAAGAGTCTTTGGCCTCAAGATTCTGTTGTTACAGCTTATTATCATCTGGTCTGATAGAGAGTTAATCCTGTTTGGAGTTTGGACGAGTGAAAGTCTTCAGACTTAGATAGTCTTAGGACTTATATATATTTTATCCGACACACTTAAGATAAAGCGTTAGTCCATAAGAAATCTTTGTTCTTCTGAAATTAGTCCTTTGTTAACATCAAAACATAAGGGATTAATGGACCATAACCACTTTGGTTCCAACAATCTCCCCCTTTTTGATGACGACAAAACATACTAATTTGATTGAACAAAGTTTTCTAAAGAGCTGAAGAGTTCCCCCTAAGACAAATATTCTAAGCATATAAAGCGTGTAAGACAGAGCAGGCAATCAAGCAAGCAAGAATATATACCAAGACATATTATGAAACAAAACATACTATGAATATGAATTTTATATCTTTATAATCAATCAAACCCTTTCTCCCCCTTGTTGTCATCAGACAAAGGAGAGAGAACCACACCATAGTCAGTTTTTGAAAGAAAACAAAACTAAACAACAGAAAAGATTTAAAACGGTGGAGGAGGAGGTGGTTTGGGTAAGAAATTCTGAAACATAGTAGCAATTTGTTGAAGCAGAACAACACTGTTTGCTTCAATAGATCGTTGGACGAACTCTTGAAATTTTGGAAGAACAACAGAGATTGAACTTTCAGCTGTGGCCGTTGTTGCTTGAACATTTCTTTGATCAGGAACCACACTGAGAGCCTGAGAGGGAGATGGATCAGCAGGATGGACCACTAAAAGAGGAATAGGTTGAGACCTAGAGGGTACTGAGTCTGCAACTTTTTCCATTTCCTCTGCATGCTTTTCAGAGCAAAGGTCCTCATAGACGATCTCGGTGTCCCCAGTTTCTTCAGAAACAACTGGAATTGGTGTAGGTGGGGGTGCAACAGAGTTAGGATCAACGACTGGTTTAGGTGGAAGTGGAAGCACATCAAGGATGATCTTAGCATCATCATACTTATTTTCTCTCCATCTGGGTGCAGGGGCTGGAAGCACATCTCTTGGATACAACGGTATACCAAAGATGTCGTCCATTATGAGGAAGTCAGCATCAGAGATTCTGT
The DNA here is from genome assembly GCA_039655645.1 of Ammopiptanthus mongolicus. Classification (NCBI taxonomy): domain Eukaryota; kingdom Viridiplantae; phylum Streptophyta; class Magnoliopsida; order Fabales; family Fabaceae; genus Ammopiptanthus; species Ammopiptanthus mongolicus. The sequence goes on from CM077349.1 coordinate 66,932,228, forward strand.
ATTGTCTGGGAAATACAGAATACTCTGTTTTTCCTCAATAGAAAGACCAGAGGAGGACGCTTCTTGAGAGCATCTCCAAACGAAGTTTTCCCAGTAGATCCGAGCGTCTGGGTCAAACCTCTTGATAGGATCCTTCTGCCAAATATGGGCTAGCTCTACTGAATAATCTCTTGGTCTTTTCTAAAGAGAGGATCAAAGGCATGTCTGTAAGGCAGCGTCCAAGTCTCAAGCCTTTTGCGTCCATCTTTATTTTTATTTGGGTCCAGAATTGGAATCATTGGATAGGCTCTAGGAGGAACAACTCCAACTCTTGTCTTAGGGCTTCTGGACCAAAACTTCTTTGGTAAGTTGTGATGGATCTTGGCTTCTCGTGACATGTCGCACTCTTTTCTGACAGCGTAGTAAGAAAGAAAGTCTCTGACATCAGAGTATTCTTTTCAGGCTGAGGGATAGCTTGGAATGAACTTGACGTCTTGATCAAGGAAGATGTTGGTCAGACCATACGTTCTTGATCTTCTTTCATATGTGGTTTTGCAACCTTTCTTTTCTTCGTTTAGAATTACTACATGCCTTTTGACATTGTAGTGGCACCACTAGAAAGCCTTGTCCTTGATAAGATTTGGGTAAATTTTCTTTGGGGGAAACTTCTTCCTCTCAAGGCAGACGACCAAGGGTCCAAGAGCAGTGTACATTTGAGTTGCCAAAGGACCAGTGGGAGTATAAGGAATGGGGTAGTAGCCATGTTCAAGGGGTGGACCAGAGGGGTTTTGAGGTGGAGGGGAAGGTGTTTTGTATTGGTATTCTGGTGGAGGAATAGGGCTTTTGGGATGTTGAGAGGTAGAGGGAGGTGAGTGTTTGTGGAAGAGAGCTGGGAACCTTTTTTGAATGTCAGCCCAATTTGAGCTTTCATTTCTGAAGGTAATTTTGGGTATACGTTTGTATTTTCTTTTAGGGTAAATCATTTTGGGGTAAGATGCACCATAGGGTTGAAAGGGGTGATCTCCCCATGGTGTGAACTAGTCTTGAGGTTCGGATGGTGAGGGAAGGGTTTGTGTGTGAGGTAAAGTGGAGGGTGAGAAGGGTATGGACGGTTAAGAGTCCAAGGTTAGGTCTTCAATCTCAAGGGGTTGCTCAATAACAAGAGTAATAACTGAACTAGACTGAGGTTCGGTATTACCTTTGGATTTGGATCTGGTGGTCCTTGCCCTTATTGCAGCAGGCTTAGGTTGAGAGGCTTCAGAAGCAGACTCCCTTCTAGGACCTTTGATAACCTTGGAGATAGGCTGATCGTCCTCATCTTCCTCATCAATAGAAGCTAGAACCAGCTTCCATTTTCTTGAGGGTTGGACGGTAGGTTTTGGATGAGCATAAGAAGTCTTAGTTGTTGGACGACCATGCTCTGTTAAGCGTCCAGCTGAGACGTGTTAATCAAACACTTCATCAAAACCTTGCGTCTGAGCACCTTTCAGCTTTCCTTCTTGCTTGGACTTCTTGTGACAGTCCAGTTACATCATCAACAAGCTTTGTTTGCTGAACTCAGGTTGATGCACACGATCAATGCCATGAACACCATAATACTTGAATCTTTGTTCTGGATTCAGATTAATGAGGTCCTCATAAACCATATATTTCTCAAAGATTCTTGAGAGAAGAGCAGCATAGATGATGGAGGTATTCTTCCCAGAGCCTTCAATGGCAAATTTGAAGTATGAGAAGAGAATGTGTGGAAGATTTATCTGCCTCTCCAGAATCAAATGAACTAGGTAGAATTGATGTGCCTTAGAAACAGTGTCCTTCGAACCAGCTTTGTGAAGGATGGATTTGTTCAAAATCTGATGAAGAACCCTAGCCTTGTCAGTCATTCTTGAGGCTATCAGTTTGTCTGACAAGTTCTTCAAGAGACATTCTTTAATGGCATCAGAACCTCCGAGTTCTTCTTCCTATTTGTCCTCACAAGTTATTCCAGATTGAGCATACCCAATAGCGTTGGAAATAGTTGCTTCGGAGACAATGACTTCAGTGTCAATCACCTTGTTTCTGATTTCCCTTGCAGAAATGGTAGGGTTTGTCTAGAACTCCCTAACAAGAACGGGGTAGATGACAGGAGAACCCTCAAAGAAGCTTGACCATCCAGCAGCATGAATATTTGGGAAGACATCTATCCCATTATCAGCAAGAAACTGTAGGTTGAACTTGAATTCCACTAGAACATCAGCAGTCTGAGCATTAAAGTTCTTTCCTTTTCCCTTAGCAGCAACGGTAGAGGATGAAGTTGCCATTGTTTCAGAGAAGGGTTTTCACAGAGAGAGAAGAGTTTGAATATGAAGAGATTGTAAAGATTCAATCTTTAACAAGTTTTGGGTTTTATTGAGAAAAAGAAAAGGAAAAGAGAAAACCGTTCGTATTTTCAAAGAAGAGAAAAGGTGGTGAAACGATGTGCATTAAATGACTGACACACGTTCCAGACCTTGAAACCGTAAAAAGCAGTTTTGTAATTTATTGAAAACAAAATTGACTCAATTAAGGGAATAAGAATTAATTTTTCATTCGACAAGGATTAAGTTCAATTAATGCATTTGACGAGAATATTGGACTCACATGTATTAGACTAAGGCAATTATTGGACGCATGCATTGGACTCACAATTACTCAATGAAATGCATGTTCAGATATTTCCTTATGTATATGAACCTATCTTCAGCTAAAGGTTTGGTGAAGATATCTGCCCATTGATGGTCAGTATCAACAAATTGAATATCAATTATTCCTTTTTGCACATAATCTCTAATGAAATGATTCTTGATTTCTATATGCTTTGCTCTAGAATGCAATATGGGATTTTTAGACAAATTGATAGCAGCAGTGTTATCACACATTATTGGAATGTTACTCACAAACACATTGTAGTCTTCCAACTGATGTTTAATCCAAAGCAGTTGTGAGCAGCAACTTGCAGCAGCAATGTATTCAGCTTCAGCAGTTGATAGAGCAATTGTGCTTTGCCTTTTGCTTGACCATAAGACTAGATTGGCTCCAATGAAGTGACAACCTCCACTGGTACTTTTTCTTTCTATTCTGTCTCCAGCATAGTCAGCATCACAAAATCCAACTAATCTGTATTCATCAAATTTCTTATACAATAGACCCAGATTAGTAGAACCTCTGAGATATCTAAAGATTCTCTTAACTGCTGAGAGATGAGACTCTCTTGGATCAGATTTAAAACGAGCACATAGACAAACACTAAACATGATATCTGGTCTGGACGCAGTTAGATATAAGAGAGAACCAATCATACCTCTATATACTTTTTGGTCTACCTTTTTATCTTTGTCATCCTTGTTTAGTACGGACGTTGGATGCATCGGTGTATTCATTGGTTTGCAATCATCCAACTTGAAGCATTTTAGAAGCTCCTTTGTGTACTTCGTCTGATAAATGTACACTCCGTCCGGTGTTTGCTTTACTTGAAGTCCGAGAAAGAATTTCAATTCTCCCATCATACTCATTTCAAATTCTTTCCGCATTATCTCAGAAAACTCTTGACAAAGAGATTCATCAGTTGTACCAAATATTATATCATCAACGTAAATTTGTGCAACAATAAAACCCTTTTTATTTGTTTTTCTGAAAAGAGTTGTATCCACTTTTCCTCTTGAGAAACCATTCTCCATTAGGAAAGTACTGAGTCTCTCATACAAAGCTCTAGGAGCTTGTTTGAGTCCATATAAAGCTTTCTTAAGCTTATATACATGCTCAGGATGGTCTTGATCTTCAAAACCAGGTGGTTGAACGACATAAGCTTCTTCATTAATAAAACCATTCAAGAAAGCACTTTTTACGTCCATTTGATAAAGCATGATGTTATGATGTGCAGCATATGAGAGTAAAATGCGTATGGCTTCTAATCTGGCTATTGGAGCAAAGGTTTCAGTACAGTCAATACCTTCCTCTTGAGAGTAGCCTTGAGCAACTAACCTTGCTTTATTTCTCACAACTTTACCATCTTCGTCCAGCTTGTTATGATAGACCCACTTGGTTCCAATGACAGACTTATCCTTTTGCAGAGAGACCAACGTCCAAACGTCACTACGTTGAAACTGGTTGAGCTCCTCTTGCATAGCGAGGATTCAACATTCATCCATTAAGGCTTCGTCCACAGACTTCGGTTCTATTTTAGAGATGAAGGCTGAGTCAGCTTGTTCTCTGAAGGTTGACCTTGTCTGGACTCTATCATTTGGTTTGCCAATGATTTGATCCTCATGGTGATAAGTCCTGAATTGCCACGAACGAGGGGTGTTGACTACTTACTGAGATGATGATGCGTCCTGAGTTGCGTCTGATACTTCGTCTTCGTTAAGCATTAGACAATCTTCTGTATCGTTTAGATTCATATCTGCAAAAGAATCATCTAGCTCTGATAATCTCTTATCAGGTTGTTTGTCATCAAACTTAACATGGATGGATTCTTCAACAACCAATGTTCTAGAGTTATAGACTCTAAAGGCTTTGGACGTTTCAAAGTATCCTAACAATATTCCATTATCCACTTTGACATCAAACTTACCAAGTTGATCCTTAGTGTTTAAAATAAAACATTGACATCCGAAGGGGTGGAAATAAAAAATGTTGGGTTCACTACGCCAGAAAAGGGATTAAATGGCGCACCTTTAATAGCGTTTTTAAATGAAACGCTATTAAAAAAAAGGTGGAAGACTTTAGATAGCGCTTTCTTAGCGCTTCCTCAAGGAAGCGCTATCTATTCTCGGGATGTCGACTAGATAGCGCTTCCTTGAGGAAGCGCTATCTAAACTCAAACTTTAGATAGCACTTCCTCAAGGAAGCGTTATTATAAGTTCACTTTAGATAGCACTTCCTCAAGGAAGCGCTATCTATTCCCATTTTCAAATTTTTTTAATTTATCAACGGTTACTAATTCCTTAACGTACACTTCCCCTTTTCACTCTCAATCTTTCTTTTGAACCTTTCCCTAACCCCTCCCTGCCTCCTCCGCACGCGAACACCATTACCACCACCATTTTGGTTCTCTGGCCACCACCACCATGCGAATGCCACCGCACGAGCTTCTCCATCTTTCTCCTTCCCTCCCTCGCACGAGCTTCTCTCCCTCCTTCCCTAAGGTCACGTCCCTCTCTCGCACGAGCTTCTCCATCTGCCTCCTTCCCTCAGGTAAGCTCTCTCATTCAGCCTATCTCTTAGGTAAGCTTTCTCGTTTCCCTCTCTGTCGTTAGGGTTTCTCTCATTCCACCGTTACTCCATTTGTGAAGGTGTGGGCAAAGACACAATGCATTTGTGAAGTTGAGCGTGTGACTGCAAGCTGTTATTGTTCTATTACTGCACTAGTCATTGATATTTTTTCTTCTCTGTTACTGTTTTGTATTGGAGTTTTGATAAATGAAATTCTATTTTTATATTGTGACTGAGCTTGAGTGCCTTACATAACCCCTGTATTTAGCAAATCACTATCTGACATGGTAAGCTTCCAATAATGGTGGCTATCTTACATAACCACGTGAATTGGGTGGGAGTACTGCTGGCTACTAACCCTTTTGGATACAATGGATTTTTAACTTTTTAACTCTGATCCTTGAAACTCTCACTGCACATAAGGTTAATGGCCTGCTTGGAGTGCTTTGTGTGATTAGGTACCTAGGTTTTAAATGCAGAAATGATGAGAATCTTTAGTAGTTTAATTTATGAGAATCTACATTACTAATGTTATTCGAATTCAAGGAAGTGTACATCCTTAGATACCTGGTTTCTAAGGCAGAATTGAGAATCTTTACTTTGGTACTTTATTGTAAGAAATATTACATTATAAAGGGTATTGGAATTTGATGAACTGTACATAGTTTGAGAAGAAGGATAAATCTTTGTCCACTAGGATAAGGTTCATGAAAAGTTTTGGAAATTTCCTTTTCCATATTGCAATAGATAGAAATATGGAATCAAAGATCTAGGATGATAGAAAATGAGCATCTCATACTCCAGTTTGGTGTATGAAACAAGTTTGTTCAATATGAATCCTACCACAAGCAATAGGTCAAATTAAATTCTGAAACAGTTAATAGAGAATAAAAAATGATCCTTTAGCCTTGTGTTTTTTTATCCTCTTCAATAAAATGGCTCTATATATATGACCCTATCTTATTTTACTTTTGAATTGATTATTTGTTCGATGTCTTATGCATGGTGTCCCTTAATATTTCAGGAAATGATATCAAGCCTATACTTGACCTTGTGAATCAAACTTGGATTTTGGATTCTCTCAGGCACTTCTGTCCATCACCTCTCTGGTACACATATATGTTATTCCCCTGTGTTTTATAGCAGTAGGCATGTTTATTTTTTATTGGTATGCACATGCATTAAGCTTAGTTTCCTGTTCAAGAACCATTTGTATATTGTGCCATGGCACAGTATACAACTTGTTCTTGAATTGCCCAAAGTGGATAGTCTAAGATTGTAAACTTCGCATTCAATACATATTATTGTATGCCTTAAATATTACTTCTGATCTAAGAAAATTTCATTGGTTTGTATTTTCTCATTGTTCTTTGGGTACACGTACACTTAATTTGGGTCATAATATCACCTGAATTAATTTATATGCTTGGAGAACTAAGGGGAAATGCTGCCGAAATTTTCTTAGAACAAGAAGTAATTAGGAAATACAATAATATAATGCCGAGTTTACAATCTTGGATAAGATAGGACCCTCACCCTGTAGTATGAAGTAAGCGTGCGTCATGCATTCTTGTAGTTCTCATCAAAGGTAGACGTCAACCTCTCTAAACTCAATTGTCGTAGATCGGGAAAATATGGATCGGAAGTGGATGTCTGCTAATCGTTTGTTGAATGAATATAGAGACGGAATGCAAGATTTTATTAGATTTGCGGTTCGGCATGCCGAAGACTCTAGTAGAATCATATGTCCTTGTTTAAGTTGTTGTTATACAAGACGAGTTAGTGTAGCTCAGTTGGAAGGACATTTAGTGTGCTATGGAATTGATCAAAGTTATACCTGTTGGACAAAGCATGGTGAGACAAAAGTTGAATCTAGTGATATGGGGAATATTAATGAAAGATATGCGGCGGATGATACCGGTACAGATACATATGAGGGCGACCATTTTGAAGAGATGACACATGCGGTTGAAGAAGATCTTCGTGATTGTCCTGAAATGTTTGAGAAGTTGATAAGTGATGCAGAGAAACCATTGTATGAGGGTTGTACTAAATTCACAAGATTGTCGGCGATGTTAAGGTTGTATAACTTGAAATCGGGCAATGGATGGATAGATAAGAGCTTTACGGAATTACTCGCATTATTGAAAGATATGTTGCCGGAGGATAATGTGCTTCTTAGTAGGACATAAGAGGCTAAACAAATGTTACGCTCTATTGGCATGAGCTATGAGAGGATACATGCTTGTCCTAACGATTGCATTTTATTTTGAAAGGATTATGCAAATTTACAGATGTGTCCTAAGTGTAATGCCTCATAGTATAAGAAGAAAGAGTCGGCTCCGGAGAAGGTTCTGTGGTATTTTCCCACAATTCCCAGATTTAGGCGCATATACCGTAGCTCGGAAGATGCAAAACACTTGACATGGCATGAGAATGAAAGGATTAGAGATGGCAAGTTACGTCTACCGGCAAATTCTTCTCAATAGAAAAGAATTGATCATGATTATCCTTATTTCGGATAAGAACCAAGAAATCTAAGGCTTGCATTGTCCACTGACGGATTTAACCCGCATGGTATTCAGAGTAGCTCTCACAGTTCATGGCCTGTGATTTTGGTGATCTACAACCTACCCCCATGGGTATGCATGAAACGTTAATGTATGATGTTGTCTTTGTTAATTTCTGGGCCCAAACAACCAGGAAATGATATTGACATATACTTGGCTCCTTTAATTGAAGACTTGAAGCAAATGTGGGAGACGGGTGTCGAGGTGTACGATGGGTATAAGGAAGAAAGTTTCACCTTGAGAGCTATGATATTCGGCAAAATTAATGACTTTCCGGCATATGGTAATCTGTCAGGATACAGTACCAAAGGTCAGTGTGCATGTCCTATTTGTGAAGATGATACAAATTGGATACGATTGGAACATGATAAGAAGAATGTCTTCCTTGGGCACCGTAGATGTTTGCAATCAAATCATCATTATCGGTTCTGGCGAAAGGCATTCAATGGGAATACAGAAAACCATAGTAGTCCTTCTCCGTTGACGGGTGCGCAAATGTTTGAAAAGGTACAAGATTTGAACATTGAATACGGGAAACCTTTTGCACGACAGCTTGCCATAAGAGGGTGGAAGAAAAGGTCGATCTTCTTTGAGCTGCCATATTGGAAATCCTTATACGTAAGACATTTCATTGATGTGATGCATGTTGAAAAAAATGTCTTTGATAGTGTCATTGGTATCTTACTTAATGTGTCAGGCAAGACTAAAGATGGCATCAATGCAAGGCTTGACTTGGTTAGTATGGGATTGAGACAAGATTTGGGACCAATAAAGAAGGGGAAACGTACTACCTCCGGCCGCTCATACTCTAGCTAGAAAAGAGAAAATTGCTCTTTGTAAGTTTCTTCATGGAGTTAAGGTTCCAGAGGGGTACTCTTCAAACATTAGGAACCTCGTGGATATGAAAGATAAAGGGACTAAAGTCCTATGACTGCCATGTCCTCATGGAGAATTTGCTACCTATTGGTATACGGTCAATTTTGCCTAACAAAGTGCGGGAGACCTTGACTAAACTCTGTTTCTTCTTCAAGGCAATTTGCAGTAAGGTGATTGACCCTGGAAAGTTGTCGACATTGTAGAAAAAGATTGTTGTGACTTTGTGTGAACTTGAAATGTATTTCCCGCCTTCATTCTTTGATATAATGGTTCATTTAACCATTCAACTAGTCAGAGAAACAGAATTGTGTGGGCCTGCTTATATGAGATGGATGTACCCATTTGAGCGTTACATGAAGATATTGAAAGGGTATATGAAAAACCGATCACGACCAGAGGGTTGTATTGTTGAACGTTACATAGTCGAAGAAGCTGTTGAGTTTTGTACCGTGTACCTCACTGATGTTGATTCCATAGGGTTGACAAAGTCTCGTCACATGGGGAGAACGATGGGTCAAGGTATTACTAGAACTGTAGTGACTATACAGCGGACAAAATGGGAGCAAGCACACTTGTATGTTCTGTACAATGCCGATGAGGTTGAGTCATATGTTGAAAAACACAAGCACATAATTCAAGGATTATATCCCAATAAGAGTCGGAATTGGTTGACAAGAGAACACAATCGGTGTTTCAGACCGTGGCTAAAAGAACACATTTTTACAGAGTTTGTTGTAAATCCTACATCGATTTTAGAAAGGTTGATATGGTTAGCGAGAGGTCCAACAATACATGTCTTCTCTTACAGTGGTTATCTAAAGAACGATTTCACATTGTATACAAAAACAAGATGACCAGAGTAAAATGCAAAATACCGGGATCACTCTTATAACTCAAGCCATGCATATCTCAAGTGCCAAAGACAAAAACCTCATATACGCGAATATGTCATATTTCGGGGTAATTGAACGTATATGGGAGTTGGATTATACGATGTTTTGGGTGCCTGTGTTCCAATGTAAGTGGGTTGACAATAATAACGGTGTACAGATGGATGAGTTGGGGTTCTTGCATGTGGATTTCAACAACAAGTGTACTATGTCATCGATCCAGCTGATACGAAGTGGTCCATCATTCTATTGACTAACAAAATGATTGTTAATGGGATTGATGATCAAGCACATGAAGATGCTAATATTGAGGATGATCCTTTCTTCGGGACATCACAATCACTTCAGTCCAATCCAACTATAGATGAGGGTTTGTACATTAGAAATGATCATGACGAGGGTCTTTGGGTTCGTAGCATCGTGATTTTGTTTTTTTTAATTTCTTCATCAATTAAATTTACTTAAACATGTTTTTCTAATTTATATTGTGATCTGACGTTTTTACTTGTGTTGCAAATCATGTCTTCATCTAGTGATCATGATGATAGTTCGGATTCTAGCCTAGAGGCGCCCAAAACACAAATGAGGTGTCGTGGACCGACGTTCAAGAAGAATCTTATCCTAAAGAGGAGGAGAGGCGTGAGATTACAGGTATATAAGATCATTATTAATTATGTTTTTCGTTTTATTAATTAAGTGTTTCGTTATTTTATTAATCAAGTGTTTCATTTTATCAGGTTGCCTGAAATACAAAAGGCAAACCCATTGATGATAATGGGAAGGAGCTAAAGAGTTACATTGGGGTCGTAGTCCGGCAAGCGGTCCCAATTACATGCAAGACTTGGAAGGACAAAGTATTGAACGAGGCCAAATCACACATATGGCGCGATATACAGGTAAATAAGTAATATTTAATTAACATTAGTTTCTTAATTAACATGTATATTTTTAAACTTACACCTTTATCATTTCTGCAGACTATTTTTGACATTGATGAGGCTTAGAGGAAAATATGTCTCCAGATTGCCAGAAATTGTCATCAGTCATTTCGAACAAAGTTGACGAGCGAGTATTTAAAAGATAAGGGTGGAAATGTCAGACATGAGCCTCCACCTAAGTACGCAGGCATGATAAAGGTGGACAACTAGAGAGCTTTTATAACGACACGCACAGAAAACGAGACATTTAAGGTATGTACAATTTAACCTTGTTTGTTAACTTAATTTATATATACTAAATCATGAATTGATATATACTTCCGTGTCTATGTAGAAAACAAGCAAAGCAAATCGGATTCGAGGGTTAAACCCTCCGTACCCTTACAAAGGAGGGCGTACGGGTTATGATGGTCTCGAGGAACAAATTGTAAGTACATTAATATATATATCCTTCTAACTTGTTGATTAATCCACTTATGATTTCTTTCTTAGCATTGATGATTTTTATTTAATTGGTGTGTTCAAATGTATAGCTAAAGAGTGCAGGAGGGGATGCTACCACCGAAGCAGTTGATTGGGGTACGTTATGGATGATAGCTCGCATGGGCCATGATGACCAGATTTTGCAGCCCGCCACTAAGGAAGTGGCTGACAGAATTGTAAGTATACGCCCTCATTAGTTAACTTAGCTCATTTGTACATTTCTTATTATAATTATGTTTAACATCTTATTAATGTGTTCATTAATATTTGTGTCACAGATGTCCTTATCAGAGTCTGTATCACAGGGGGAGATAACAAACTGTGTTGGACATCAAGACATTCTTGCACGAGCATTGAATCTCGAAGAATACCCTGGTCGCCTAAGGGGTGTGGGGTTTACCGTCTTCCAGAGGATTGTTTTTGGCGCACAACAACGCGCAAAACATCAAGATATGTTAACTCAATTGGAGACGCAAAGGAGGCTAGCCGAGCTAACTCGTGAAGTAGAGGAGTTAAAGGCTAGCAAGCAGGATAAGCAAGGACGTGCTGATTATGAGCCAGCTGGTGATCCTCCTACCCCTATCCCGCACAGTGTCAGAGATAGTTGCACCGTTGTGCAACCACATATACCTCTTCCCGAGGTAATACTTATCAATGATAATTTTTTAATTTTATGTATTGCATTGAAGGTTTAATTCATACTAATTAATTAATATTTTGTTTATCATTGGTTTAGGACATAAAACTGTGCAACTTGTATCTACGACACCCAGCTCATCGCATTGTCGCTAAGGCGATGGTCTTTAATGAGGAGGGTGCCACATTGCATAACCTACCATTACCTCCTGGCCATGTAAAAGTGAATATTGAAGTTGCACTGGAGGGGCATGCACCATTGCCTGTACCAATTGAGCATGCTGATGTCATGGTAGTGGATCATGCAATAGGTACCTTTATCGCATGGCCAATCGACCTTGTGCAGGGATGTTAATAATTACTATCCATTATGATATGTTGTATATATTTATTAAACTGGGTGGTCACTAACTACTTTATGGCAATATGTAGGTTATCTCCGAAAAATCCAAATCCAAGGAGCATACAAAAGGGTCCATTACATCTCCTAAGAAGTAGCAGTCCTCCTCCCGACCTCCTATAGCAGCAAGCTCATATGATTGTATATCCTACATGAGGATCCTGGTAAAAAAAGGCTTGAGCCGCGTAATAGAATTGGAGATGGATGAAGAAATTCTGGGTTATCAACATACGCTATCAGTGGGTAAAGACGAAATCGAGGAGATTATCACTCGTGATTAAATCAGTCAGACTGGTATTAGCGTATATCTCAGGTAATACATCAAACTTTAAAGTATATAACTTCTTTTATTCTTCATAATTTAAATATATATTAACGCTTATTATACATGTTTGAAGGTACTTATACCGAGAGATGTTGATCCCCGCGAATAACACCGGGAGTTTTGTATTCTTATGCCCAGATAAAACAACTTTACATCCATATTAGGGGTGTTCATCAACTGATCCAAACCAATTCAAACCGCAAAAACCGAACCAAAAAACCGAAAACTGAATAAACCGAAAACCGAAAAAACTGAAAACCGCAAAATCGCTTTTTTTTTTCATTGGATTGGATCGGATTTTAGATCTCCTAGTGAAAATCGATTCAATCCAATCCAAACCGACCTATTATATACATATACTATTGTTTTTTAAATTATAATACTACTCATATTTATGCATTGTTTTTCATGCTTTTATGAACGAACACTCTCATTCTCTCTAATATTTTTGTTGGAATTGTCAAATACTAGATGTATTGGAATTTGTATAGTTATTCATGTACTGGAAGATTTCATGCATGTACTTAGGAACTAGAACTACATTAATTCTAGTATATATATAAGTTTAATGTTGGTTTTCGACTTAACATAACTATGTAACGATGTATTGGTAAAAACCGAATTATCCAATCCAATCCAATCCAAACTGCATTTGATTGGATTGGATTGGATCGGATTTTTTAAGGAAGCAAACCGATCTAATCCAAACCGCAATTTGTTTCCATCTTTGGATCGAATGGTTTTTTGACTCAAAACCGATCCAATCCAATCCGCGAACACCCCTAATCCATATATATCTGGGCAAAAACAGTACATAGCTGAACGCCTTGAGCTAGCAAGTCCAGATGGCAATTCCCTGCTTCTGGCACCTATGAACATAGTGAGAGTCATTTAGTTAATTAATGACATGGTACTGTATTTTATTGTGATTAATTATCTTCTTATGATTTGCTAACTCATTTTCTTTTTTTGTATGGGACATTGGGTATTGTTAGCGATCAATCCCAATGAAGACACAATCTACTACCTGGATCCATTGCATGTACCCTTTACACAGCGAAAAATACTTATGACTATCTTTAACGAGTAAGAAAAATGATTTGAAATTTATCCCATATATGTTGTGATTCAAATTGTACGTGTACCTTAACGAATTTGTTTGTTTTTGCATTTCAGTGCTTTGACAATTCATCATGGATGCAAAAGGGGAGCCAAGTCCCGATCTTCAAAATCATCAAAGACTAAATGGATCTTTGTAGAGGTATTAATTTGGTCACATTGTAATTATGCAATTATTTAAATTTAAAACCAATTAACTTATTATTTTTGTTTTATAGTGCGCCCGCCAATACAACAGCATAGTCTGTGGATACTACGTTCTATGGTTCCTTAAGGATATCATCGCTCATAACCAAATTCAAATCTTATCGTCGGTACGTAATTTCGGTTTAATTACACTTACATTTGGACCATTTGAATGTACTTTGATTCTAACTTAATTTACTTTTTCTATCGCATGTAGTACTTTCCCGATAGTAAATATGACACATACACCGATGATCAAGTATTTGAAATTTTGGATGAGAGGTGTAACTATATTATTATGAATCAAGATAATTAAGTTTGTCTTTTTAGTGTTATATTTAAGTTGTGCGTTGTGATGATTAGATTGAATTATACTTCAAGTTCATTTAATATTTTGATGATTTGTCTCCAATTTTGCAGGTTGTTGCTTTGCTGGAAGTTTTGGTTAATTAGTAGCTAGCTAGTGTAGCGTATTGTAATGTCTGGGATTGTATATTGTAATATGCATGTTTGAATTAGTTTGAATTGTGTATACTGTACTCTAGGTGTATATTGTAACATTTTTAATGAATGAAATGAATTTATTTATACAGTGCCAATTATGTATACTGTACTGCTGCCTGGGTTTTGCTGAGTGCAGGAAAGAGTAGGAGAAAATAGAGCATATCATTAAAAAAATATGGGAAAAGATAGCGCTTCCAAGCGCTATCTAAAACCCACTTTACATAGCGCTTTTTTAAACGCCACTATTTGTTCAACCTTTAATAGCGCTTAAAGGCGCTACTAAATGCAAAAAATAAACGCTATTAAAAACCTTTTCTGTTGTAGTGGTTTGCGTCCTTTCCACAATTCATAAGAAGTCTTATTTAAGATAGGTCTTATGTATATTCTGTTTTGAATGTAGCAGGCAGTATTTACAGCTTCAGCCCAGAAGTGTTTAAGGACAGAATTATCACTGAGTATTGCCCTAGCCATCTCTTGAAGAGATCGGTTCTTTCTCTCAACAACACCATTCTGTTGTGGTGTTCTAGGGGCAGAGAAATTATGATGAATACCGCTTTCATAATAGAACCTTTGGAAAAGCTCATTTTCAAATTCACCTCCATGGTCACTTCTGATTGAGCTTATACATATGCCTTTTCATTCTGGACGCGCTTACTGAATATAGTAAAGGCCTTGGTAGTCTCATCCTTGTGAGCAAGAAACTTAACCCATGTCAATCTAGTATAGTCGTCTACTATGACAAGCCCATTTTCTTACCACTGACAAAAGCAGTCTTTATTGGACCAAACAGATCAAGATGCAACAGCTCTAGTGGTCTTGAAGTACTAACAATGTTCTTGGACTCAAAAGAGTTCTTAACTTGTTTTCCTTTTTGACACGCATCACAGAGAGCGTCTGATCTATACATGATCTTTGGTAGACCTCTTACGAGGTTATGCTTGTTTAGTCTTGAGATTAATCTCAAACTTGCATGACCAAGTCTTTTGTGCCAGACCCATCGCTCATCTTCAACAGACACTAGGCATGATACACTTTGATTTAAGAGTTCCCCCAAGTTAATCTTATAAAGATTGTTTTGCCTCCTGACAGTGAATAAGATGGACACATCAGGGTTCTTGACCATACATTCACCTTTTGAAGGAAACATCAGACCCACTGTCACATAATTGACTTATGCTAAGCAAGTTGTGTTTTAATCCTTCAACCAGAAGAGCATTATCAATAGAGGGAAAAGGATGCTTACAATCTTACCAATTCCAACTATCTTTCCTTTCTGGTTGCCTCCAAAGGTGACTCATCCACCAGTCTTTTCACGTAGTTCTTGGAACATAGACTTTTCTCCCGTCATGTGAAGTGAGTATCCACTGTCCAAGTACCAGGACTGGGGTTTTCTTTGTGTTGCTAAGCAGATCTGCAACAGGGATTATCATATTCTTAGGTACCCAGATAGACTTTGGTCCTTTTTGGTTAGTCTGTGGTCTTCGTCCATGCATATTGTTTTTCTTTTTATGTATGCATTTTGAAAAGATATGACCACTCTTTCCACATAAATTGCAATAAGTATTGGATGCATGCAGTTTGCTTTCTTTTTGCTTTCTATGAGATTGAAAAGCCTTATGATATTGATTGGTCCTTGATACTTTCTGAGGAGTTTCTTGTTTCTCAGAGTCATAGCCTTGGCCAGACTTATTGTGAGGTGATCTTGAATACCTCAATATCAAGTTTAGCTTCTTTGAACCTCCAACAAGCTTTGATACACTTTTGGTTAGGTCAGATACCTCTTGTTTTAGACTGGTTACCTCGTGAGGTTCACTAGACCCAGAGGTGAGTTTGTCAGTTAGACTGACATTCTCAGCTTTGAGCTTATTGTTTTCATTAATGAGCTGCTGATTTTGCTTGTTGGCATCTTCCAACTCTTTATTTACTTTTGAAAATTTTCTTTTAAGCATAATATATTGATGATGCAATAAAGAGGAATCATTAAGCAGTTCATCATATGCTTCTTGAAGAGAATCAGAAACAGATACCTCATCTTCGTCTGATTCAACGTCTGATGAAGTTTTTGCCATTAGACAAAAGTTTGAGGCAGACGGACTTCTTGGACTAAATAGTTGTTCTAATGCGTCCAGCTTCTCCTTAGCAGTTTGGAATTGCAAGACCATCTCCAATCGTGACCGATCAAGATCGTTGATGAGACACCAGTTGGCATGAGCATTTAGCAAATACAGTCTGATATCCTCATTCGTCCAGTCAGCTTCAGGTTTGGATGCTGTTGATCCGTCCTCAAGAGTGATTTTTGGACGCTGATCTCCATTGGTGAATATATTCCATAACTCATAATTTTGAGCTTGAACGTATATTTGAAAAATTGATTTCCAATAAGGGTAGTCCGTTCCTTTGAAGATGGGTGGAACATTCCATCCTCTTTCGGAGATAGCTTCCTGAGTTCTTTCTTCGGGAACAACAAGTTGTTCATCATCCGAAGAGTCTTCGTTATGGAGGTGGGACCAAAGACAGAGATTAGCCTCCTCATTTGTTTCTTCTTCTTCTTCTTCTTCTTCTTCTTCTTCTTCTTCTTCTTCTTCTTCTTCCTCTTCTTCTTCAGAAGAGTTGAGATCCTCCCATGTTGCCATGAAGTTATTTTTCTTATTTTTGAAAAACTTCTTCTTGTCTTTTAACATGGGACAGTCAGCCTTGAAGTGACCTGGCTTGTTGCACTCGAAGCAGATCAGCTGACTTTTGTCCTTGGGCTCAGCATGATCTTTGAAGTTTTTCTTTTGAAATGGCCTTCTTTTCATCCCATTTTTCTTTCTCCACATGTTTTGAATCTTTCTAGAGATGAAGGATAACTCGTCATCGTCTGATACTTCATTATCAGATTGATCAGCATCATCACTGGATTCATCAGCTTTTAGAGCTTTTGAGTTGTTGGACTTCTGAGCTTTTAAGGCAATCCCTTTATTTTTCTTTCCCGGATTTTCAAGATCAAACTCTTGCTCATGAACTTGAAGAGTTCCAACCAGATCATCCAGAGTCAAAGTAGAGAGATCTTTGGCCTGGGTGCTGCAGTAACAAGAGGTTTCCACTTCTTAGGCAGGCTCCTAAGAATTTTAGTGACATTCTCCTTGGTAGTGTAGAGTTTCCCAAGGGACTTTAAATTTTTAATGATCGTCTGAAAGCGACCCGTCATGTCCAAGATGGACTCACTTTTGGCCATGGTGAACAATTCATACTGGCCAACCAGCATGATGATTTTTGAATCTTTTACCTTGGTGGTCCCCTCATGGAGATTTGACAAAGTATCCCAGATTTGCTTCGCTGATTCACACACGTGAATCTTCTGAAATTCATCAGGACTGAGAGCACACATTAAAGCATATCTGGCTTTATGATTTTGTTCCACCCTGGCTCGTTCAGCATTAGTCCAGTCATCTTCTGCTTTGTCTGTCCCATCAGAGTTGAGACATACATTTGGACCATTCATGATTCTGGCCTAGAGAGTAGAGTTTGTACTTAAGATGAAGCCTTTGAATCTCTCCTTCCAGTACAAGTAATGGGTTCCGTTGAAGAACGGAGGTCTTATCAAAGGATATAAGCTTTTTACATAGAATAATAAATTCAAAAGCTTTACATATGTATTCGCGCTAAACAAATAAAGCATTATTGGACTTACAGCGATTACACAATAACAAGAAGAGTCTTTGGACTCAAGATTCTGTTGTTACAGCTTATTATCGTCTGGTCTGATGGAGAGTTAATCCTGTTTGGAGTTTGGACGAGTGAAAGTCTTTGGACTTAGATAGTCTTTGGACTTATATATATTTTATCCTGCACACTTAAGATCAAGCGTTAGTCCATAAGAAATCTTTGTTCTTCTGAAATTAGTCCTTTGTTAACATCAAAACATAAGGGATTAATGGACCATAACCACTTTGGTTCCAACACAACTAACTCACTAAGAGTGAGAGTTTGAAACTTAAGCTTAGAACTCTAAAGCAAAACTCTTCGCAGAGAGTGATATGAAAGTTAAAGATCAGAGTAAGCTTGTAAGCTTAGATTTTTCTCTTGATAGCTTGTTTTCTCATATGCTTGTATATTTCTCAAGTTCAGTTGTGCATCACTAGTCTGCATCTTCAAGAGAAGAGATATTTATAGCCTTCTGGTCTTGATCAACTTCAGTCTTCAACGGTTGGAAAAGAATCCGTTCTGATTAAGCATTAAATGCATTAGTCCGTTGAGTCTGATAGCTTGTTGAGGCTTCTGATCAGCAAAGTAGACTATCAGGTTTGATAGCTTGAAATAGGACAGACATTTTTTCCTTGTAATCGAAAGTTGCCTTTTGTCTTTCCTTTTGGAGATAGTCAAATCCTTTTGTGTCAAGGACAAACTGGCTTCAGTTTTTTATGGTACGAAGATTACAAAGAATGTTTGTCCATAGGATACAAGCATTTACACATCGAATAATTAATTCAAATATTTTACATATAAATTCATTCTAAAATATTTTAAAGCGTACGTCTTTGGACTTTTACTAAAGAGAACGTCTAATCAAAAGATAGAAAGAGTCTTTAGACTCAGATACAATGTTGAGACTTTATAGTCCATTCACAGCGAGAATTACTTATTGGACGGGCTGTAAGTCTTTGGACTTATTTTGAGTTTGGACTTAGATTTTCCTGCACACTTAAGATAAAGCATTAGTCCACAACTAATCTTTGTTCTCTTAAATTTAGTCTTTTGTTAACATCAAAACTCAAGGGATTAATGGACCATAACCACTTTGGTTCCAACCATCTCCCCTTTTTTGATGATGACAAAACATACTAATTTGATAGAACAAAGTCTTCTAGAGAGCTAAAAAAGCTCCCCCTAAGACAAAGACTATTTAACAGATAAAGCACGATGAAAAGCTATAGTCCAATAAACATAGTTGCAAGCAATGAATCAGATTATCATGAACGAGACAAATATATCAAAGACAAGTATATCAAGACATCAAGACAAATATTACTAATCAAATTGTATTTCCTTTCTCCCCTTTTTTGTCATCAGACAAAAGAGAGAGACAACCATCATTATAAAAAAAAAATGTAAAAAGAAAGAGATTTTTAAGAAGGTGGAGGAGGTTTTGGGAGAAAATTCTGAAACATGGTCGCAATCTGTTGTTGCAGAACTACATTGTTTGCCTCAGTGGACCGTTGGACGAACTCTTGAAACTTTGGAGGAATAGCAGAGACAGAGCTTTCAGCAGTGACCTTAGTTACCTCATGATTCTGCTAGTCAGGGATCACACTTAGAGCATTGGACGGTGATGGATCAGCAGGATGCATTGCTAACAGAGGCAGTGGCTGAGACTTAGAAGGTTCTGATTCTGCAACATGCTTGGCTTGCTCTTCAGGATAAGGATCCTCATAGACAATCTATGTGTCCCCAATTTCTTCAGGGATGACAGGAACAAGTGCCTTAGAAAGAGATTCCTCTTGCACAATAGGCTTAGGTAGAGGAGGAAGTACCTCAAGGATGATCTCAGCATCATCATATCTACTTTCTTGATTCCATCTAGGCTTTGGTCCAGGAAGAGCATCTGTTGGATACAGAGGGATGCCAAAGATATCATCCAGAATCATAAAATCCGCTTCAAAGAGTTTGAATTGTCTTCTGAAAATGCGAATTTGACTCTTTTCTTCGTCTGATAGACCAGACACTGAAGCTTCCTTGGTACATCTCCAGATGTAGTTTTCCCAGTAAGTACGAGCATTTGGATCAAATCTTTCAGAGGGATCCTTTTGCCATATAAGAGCTAGCTCTTAAGAGTCATCTCTTGGCTTAGTCCAGAAGAGAGGATTAAAAGCAGTTTTATAGGACAGCGTTCATGTTTCAAGCCTTTTTCGTCCATCTTTGTTTTTGTTTGGATCCAGAATAGGAATTCTTGGACAAGCTCGAGGAGGAACAACTCCTACTCTTGTTTTAGAACTTCTGCCCCAAAATTTCTTTGGCAGATTGTGATGGATTTTGGCTTCTCGTGACATATCACACTCCTTTCGGACAGCGTAATATGGTAAGAAGTCCCTGACATCAGAGTATTATTTCCAGGCTGAGGGATAGCTTGGAATGAACTTGATGTCTAGACCAAGAAAGATGTTGTCCAAACCATAAGTCCTTGATCTTTTTTCATCAGTGGTTTTGCATCCTTCATTTTCTTCATTAAGGAGTACCACATGTCTGCCGACATTATAGTGCCACCATTGGAACACCTTGTCCTTAATGAGATTAGGATAGATCTTCTTTGGAGGATACTTTTTCTGCTCAAGACGAACTAGCAAGGGTCCATGAGCACTGAAGAGTTGACTTGGCAGAGGACCGATGGGTGTGTAGGGGATGGGATAATAACCATGTTCAGGAAGTGGGCCAGAGGGGTTTTCTGGTGGAGGGAAGGTGTTTCATATTGGTATTCTGGTGGAGGAATAGGACCTTTAGGATGTTGAGAGGTGGAAGGAGGTGAATGTTTATGAAAAAGAGCAAGGAATCTTCTTTTAACGTCAGCCTAGTTAGAGCTTTCATTTTCAAAAGTGATTATGGTTATGCGTCTATATTTTCTTTTTGGGTTGAGCATCCTGGGATAAGGTGCTCCACATGGTTTGAAGGGTCCAGGAGAAGGAGGGTTTGAGGATTCTCTTTGTGGTGAAGGTATGGTTTGTGTTTGAGGTGAGGTGGGGGGAGGATCTATGGACGGTTGAGAGTCTATTGTCAAGTCTTCAACTATAGACGGTTGCTCAATAACAGAAGTAATAACTGAACTAGATTGAGGTTCAGTATTACCTTGAGTCTTGGACCTTGTAGATCTAGGCCTTGTTGCAGCAGGTTTAAATCGAGAGGCAGTGGAAGAGGATGCTTTTCTTGGACCTTTGATCACCTTTGAGATAGGTTGATCGTCCTCATCTTCTTCATCAACATACGCTAGAACCAAATTCCTTTTTCTTGTAGGTTGGACGGGGACAGTTGGTGGACGACTTGAAGGTGATTTAGCCTTTGGACGAGCAGGCTCTATCGACCATTCAACAGGGATTGGTTGATCAGACGCTTCATCAACAGCTTGCGTCTGAACACCTTTTAACTTCCCTTCTTTCTTGGACTTTTTAAGACAGTCCTGTTGCATCATCACCAAGCTTTGCTTACTGAATTCTGGTTGATGCACACGATCAATGCCATGAACACCAAAATATAAGTTTCTGTTCTGGAGTCGGGGACAAAAGATCGTTGTAGACCAAATGCTTCTCAAAGATTCTTGGAAGTAGAGCAGCATAAAGAATGGCAGTGTTCTTCCCAAAGCCTTCAATGGCGTAATTAAAGCAAGTGAAGAGAAGGTATGGAAGATTGATTTGCCTCTCCAGAATCAGGTAAACTAGGCAAAATTGATGTGCCTTTGAGACGTTGTCCTTTGAACCAGCTTTATGAAGGATGGATTTGTTCAGAATCTGATGAAGAACCCTAGCCTTGTCAGCCATTCTCGAGGCTATAAACTTGTCAGATAAGTTCTTCAAAAGGCATTCTTTGATGGTGTCAGAACCACCAAGTTCTTCTTCCCATTTATCTTCATAAATGATTCCAGATTGGGCACAACCAATGGCTTTGGAAATAGTTGCTTCAATGACTTCGGTGTTGAGAACCATGTTTCTGATTTCCCTTACAGATAAGAATTGGGGAGATGATTGGAGAATCTTCAAAGAAACTTGACCAACCAGCAGCTTGAATATTTGGGGAAATGTCTATCCCGTTATCAGCGAAGAATTTCAGGTTAAACTTAAAGTCAACCAGTATATCAGCAGTTTGAACATCAAGATTCTTTCCTTTACCCTTAGTGGTCATGGAGGAGGAGGCCATTGTTTCAGAGAGAGAAAAGCTTTTTCAAGAGAAGGTTTTTCAGAGAATGGAGAGGTTGAAGATGAAGAGTTTGAAAAGATTCAATCTTTAACGAGTACGATTTTATAGACTAGAAACCATTCATGTTTTCAAAATCAAAATTTCAAAAGAAAAAAGAAAGAAGGTGGTGAGGCGACGTGCATTAAATGACCGACACATGTTCCAGACTTTGAAACCGTAAAAAGCAGTTTTGTAATTATTGAAAACAAAATTAACTCGGTTAGGGAATAAGAGATAAATATGTCTTCGACAAAGATTTTGTTCAATTAATGCATTGGATGAGCAATTCAGCATATATAGAACTCACATGCATTAGACTGAGACATAATATTGGACGCATGCATTGGACTCTTAATCAATTAATGAAATGCATGTTTAAATATTTTCTTATGAATATGAACCTATCTTCAGCTAAAGGTTTGGTGAAGATATCTGTCCATTGATGGTCAGTATCAACAAATAGAATATCAATTATTCCTTTTTGCACATAATTTCTAATGAAATGATGCTTGATTTCTATATGCTTTGCTCTAGAGTGCAGTATGGGATTTTTAGACAAATTAATGGCAGCAGTATTATCACACATTATTGGAATATTACTTACAAGCACGTTGTAGTCTTCCAACTGATGTTTAATCCAAAGAAGCTGAGAGTAGCAGCTTGCAGCAATGTACTCGGCTTCAGCAGTTGATAATGCAATTGTGCTTTGCCTTTTGCTTGACCATAAGACTAGATTGCCTCCAATGAAGTGACTACCTCCACTGGTACTTTTGCTTTCTATTCCGTCTCCAGCATAATCAGCATCACAAGAACCAACTAATCTGTATTCATCAAATTTCTTATACAATGGACCTAGATTACTAGAACCTTTAAGATATCGAAAGATTCTTTTAACTGCTGAGAGGTGAGATTCTCTTGGAACGGATTGAAATCGAGCACAAAAGCAAACACTAAACATAATGTCAGGTTGGGACGCAGTTAGATATAAGAAGGAACCAATCATACCTCTATATACCTTTTGGTCTACCTTTTTATCTTCCTCATCCTTGTTTAGTATGGACGTTGGATGCATGGGAGTATTCATTGATTTGCAATCATTAATTTGAAGCGTTTCAGAAGTTCCTTAGTGTATTTCGTTTGATGAATATACACACCGTCCAATGTTTGTTTGACTTGAAGTCCAAGGAAGAATTTTAGTTCTCCCATCATACTCATTTCAAATTCATTCTGCATGAGCATAGAAAACTCTTGACAAAGATATTCATCAGTTGCACCAAATATTATATCATCAACATAAATTTGTGCAACAATAAAATTCTTTATACTCGTTTTTCTAAAAAAGGTTGTCTCCACTTTTCCTCTTGAGAAACCATTCTCCATTAGGAATGTACTGAGTCTCTATACCAAGCTCTAGGAGCTTGTTTGAGTCTGTATAAAGCCTTCTTAAGCTTATATACATGCTCAGGGTGATTTTGATCTTCAAAACCAGGTGGTTGTACAACGTAAACTTCTTCATTAATGAAACCATTTAAGAAAGCACTTTTTATGTCCATTTGATAGAGCATAATGTTATGATGTGCAACATATGAAAGTAATATACGTATGGCTTCTAGTCTAGCTACAGGAGCGAAAGTGTCAGTATAATCAATACCTTCCTCTTGTGAATAGCCTTGTGCAACTAACCTTGCTTTATTCCTTACAACTTTGCCATCTTCGTCTAGCTTGTTTCGATATACCCACTTGGTTCTAATGACATACTTATCCTTTGGCAAGGAAACCAGCGTCCAAACGTCACTTCGTTGAAACTGGTTAAGCTCTTCTTGCATAGCGAGGATCTAGCATTCATCCATCAGCGCTTCGTCCACTGACTTTGGTTCCAATTCGGAGATGAAAGCTGTGTCAGCTTGTTCTTTGAAGGTTGACCTTGTTCTGACTTTATCATTTGGTTTACCAATGATTTGATCCTCACGATGGTAAGTCCTAAATTGCCACGAATGAGGGGTGTTAGCTATTTGTTGAGACGTTGATGCGTCTGGAGTTGCGTTTGATTCTCCATCTTTTTTAATCGTTGGACGATCTTCTATATCGTTCCGAGTCATATTTGCAAAAGATTCGTCTAGCTATGATAATCTCTTATCACGCTATTTGTCATCAAACTTAACATGAATGGATTCTTCAGCAACTAAAGCTCTAGAGTTATAGACTCTAAAGGCTTTGGACGTTTCAGAGTATCCTAACAATATTCCATTATCTACTTTAGCGTCAAACTTACCAAGTTGATCCTTAGTATTTAAAATAAAACATTGACATCCAAAAGGGTGGAAATAAGAAATGTTGGGTTTGCGTCCTTTCCACAGTTCATAAGGAGTCTTATTTAAGATAGGTCTTATGTATATTCTGTTTTGAATGTAGCAGGCAGTATTTACAGCTTCAGCCTAGAAGTGTTTAGAAACAGAATTATCACCGAGCATTGCCCTAGCCATCTCTTGAAGAGATCGGTTCTTTCTCTCAACAACACCATTTTGTTGCGGTGTTCTAAGGGCAGAGAAATTGTGATGGATACCACTTTCATCACAGAACCTTTGGAAAAGCTCATTTTCAAATTCGCCTCCATGATCACTTCTGATTGAGCTTATACATATGCCTTTTTCATTCTAGACTCGCTTGCAGAATATAGTAAAGACTTTGATAGACTCATCCTTGTGAGCAAGAACTTAACCCATGTCCATCTAATATAGTCATCTATTATGACAAGCCCATATTTCTTACCACTAACAGAAGCAGTCCTTGTTGGACCAAACAAATCAAGATGCAACAACTCTAGTGGCCTTGAAGTACTAACAATGTTTTTGGACTCAAAGGAGTTCTTAAATTGTTTTCCTTATTGGCACGCATCACAGAGAGCGTCCAATCTATACACGATCTTTGGTAGATCTCTTACGAGGTTATGCTTGTTTAGTCTTGAGATTAATCTCAGACTTGCATGACCAAGTCATTTGTGCCATATCCATCGCTTATCTTCAATAGACACTAAGCATGATACACTTTGATTTGAGAGTTCCCCCAAGTTAATTTTATAAAGATTATTTTGCCTCTTGACAGTGAATAAGATGAACTCATCAAGATTCTTAACTATACATTCACCTTTGTTAAAGGAAACATCAGACCCGCTATCACATAATTGACTTATGTTAAGCAAGTTGTGTTTTAATCCTTCAACTAGCAAAACATTATCAATAGAGGAAAAAGGAGGATTTCCAATCTTACCAATTTCAACTATCTTTCCTTTCTGGTTGCCTCCAAAGGTAACCCATCCACCAGTCTTTTCACGTAGTTCTTGGAACATAGACTTTTCTCCCGTCATGTGATGTGAGCAACCACTGTCCAAGTACCAGGACTGGGGTCTTCTTTGTGTTGCTAAGCAGATCTGCAACAGGGATTATCATATTTTTAGGTACCCAGATAGACTTGGGTCCTTTTTGATTAGTTCGTGTTCTTCGTCCATGAATAATATTTTTCTTTTTATGTATACATTTTGAGAAGAGGTGACCACTTTTTCACATATGTTGCAATAAGCATTAGATGCATGCTGTTTGACTTCATTTTGCTTTCTATGAGATTGGAAAACTTCATGATATTGGTTGGGCCTTGATACTTTGTGAGAAGCTTCTTGTTTCTCAGGGTCATAGCCTAAGCCAGACTTATCATGAGGTGATCTTGGATACCTCAATATCAATTTTAGCTTCTCTGAACCTCCAACAAGCTTTGATATGCTTTTGGTTAGGTTAAATACCTCTTGTTTAAGTCTGATTACCTCGTGAGGTTCACTAGACTTAGAGGTGAGTTTATCAGTTAGACTGATATTCTCAGCTTTCAACTTATTGTTTTCAACAATGAGTTGCTCATTTTGCTTACTGGTATCTTCCAGTTCTTTGTTTATCTTTGAAAATTTTCTTTTAAGCATTATATATTGATGATGCAGTAAGGAGGAATCATTAAGCAATTCATCATATGCTTCTTGAAGAGAGTCAGAATTAGATACCTCATCTTCATCTGATCCAATGTCTGATGAAGCATTTGCCATTAGGCAAAGATTTGATGAGAGAAGGTTCCTTGATCTGAGTACACGATCTAGAGTTGCCAGCTTCTCCTTTGCAGTTAGAGACTGCAACACTAACTCCAATCTTGGTTGATCTAGAGCGTTAATGAGACACCAGTTAGCACGGGCATTTAGCAAGTACCGTCTGATATCTTCATTCGTCCAGTCAGCTTTAGGCTTGGACCCTGTTGAGCCGTCCTCAAGAGTGATTGTTGGACGATGATCTCCATCAGTAAATACATTCCATAACTCAAAGTCTTGAGCCTGGACGTATATTTGAAAAATGGATCTCCAATAAGGATAGTCCGTTCCATTGAAAATGGGTGGAGCATTCCATCCTCTTTCAGAGTTAACTTCCCGAGTTCTTTCTTCGGGAACAACAAGTTGCTTATCATCCGAAGAGTCTTCCTTTTGAGCATTGGACCAAAGACAGAGGTTAGCTTCCTTATTTGTTTCTTCTTCTTCTTTAGAAGAATCGAGATCTTCCCAGGTGGCCATGAAGTTTTTTTTTCTACATTTTGAAGAACTTCTTCTTGTCTTTTAACATGGGGTAGTCAGCCTTGAAGTGGCCTGGCTTGTTGCACTCGAAGTAGACAAGTTGACTTTTGTCTTTGGACTCAGCATGGTCTTTGAAGTTTTTCTTTTGAAATGACCTTCTTTTTATCCCATTTTCTTTCTCCACATGTTTTGAATTTTTCTGGAGATGAAGGATAACTCGTCATCATCTAATATTTCATTATCAAATTGATCAGCATCATCACTAGACTCATTAGCTTTTAGAGCCTTTGAATTGTTGGACTTTTGAGCTTTCAAAGCAATCCCTTTATTTTTCTTTCCAGGATTATCAAGATTAAGCTCCTGTTCATGAACTTACAGAGTTCCTACCAAATCATCCAATGTCAAAGTAAAAAGATCTTTGGCCTGGGTGATTGCAGTAACAAGTGGTCTCCATTTCTTAGGCAAGCTTCTAAGAATTTTAGTGACATTCTCCTTGTTAGTGTAAACTTTCCCATGGGATTTTAGATTGTTGATGATCGTATGGAAACGACTCATCATGTCCAAGGTAGACTCTCCTTCAGCCATGGTGAACAATTCATACTGGCCAACCAGCATGATAATTTTTGAATCTTTTACCTTGGTGGTCTCCTCATGGAGATTTGGCAAGGTGTCCCAGGTTTGCTTTGTTGATTCACATGCGTGAATCTTCTGAAATTCATCAGGATTAAGAGCACACATTAAAGCATATCTGGCTTTATGATTTTGTTCCATCTTGGATCTCTCGACATCAGTCCAGTCATCTTCAGCTTTTTTCGTCCCATCAGAGTTGAGACACACATTTGGACCATTCATGATTCTGGCCCAGAGCACAGAGTTTGTACTTAGGATAAAACCATTAAATCTCTCCTTCTAGTACAAGTAGTGGGTTCCGTTAAAGAACGGAGGTCTGGTCATGGAAGTGCCTTCCATAACAGATTGACTCCCACTTGGCATACCTTGTCCTGCCATATCTGCTGTAGGATCTTTTCCTTTACATGGCTAAGTGCTAAACCCAGAGGCTGAGCTCTGATACCAATTGAAGGAACATGTTTGAAACACAAGAAGGGGGGTTGAATTGTGTTTCTTATGTTTTAAAACTTTTCGCAAGCAGATATATATATTTTCACAAAGGTTGGACGATAAAAGGATATTGGACCTAAAGAACGTTTTCAGAAAACAATTTGAAGGCTAACTTGAAAGGAGTAAAACGAATATAATAAGCGTAATAAGAAGGCAATTAAATCCCAAGAGGTTAGTCTGAAGACAGACTAAAATAAAGATAAGGGAAAGAAAAAGAACACAAGGAATTTATCCTGATTTACTCTTCAACAAAGAGTTACGTCCAATCCTCTCTTCTTGAAAGCTTTCTCCACTATAACAAAAACCCTTTGTTACAAGTATTCAACACCTCTTCAGGCACACCAAGTATTCTTTTACAGACAAGCCTCTTCAGGCTCAAGTATTCTTTTTAAACAAGCCTCTTTAGGCTCAACCAACTAAGGTTTTGAAAAGATTTGTTGTTCAACTAACTCACTAAGAGTGAGAGTTTGAAACTTAAGCTTAGAACTCTAAAGCAAAACTATTCGCAGAGAGTGATATGAAAGTTAAAGATCAGAGTAAGCTTGTAAGTTTAGATTTTTCTCTTGATAGCTTATTTTCTTGTATGCTTGCATATTTTTAAAGTTTAGTTGTGCATCACTAGTTTACATCTTCAAGAGAAGAAATATTTATAGCCTTCTGGTCTTGATCAACTTCAGTCTTCAACGGTTGGAAAAGAATCTGTTCTGATTAAGCATTAAATGCGTTAGTCCGTTGAGTCTGATAGCTTGTTAAGGCTTTTGATTAGCAAAGGAGACTATCAGGTTTGATAGCTTGAAACGGGACAGACATCTTTTCCTTGTACTCGAAAGTTGATATGAGACCAATGAAGACAATCATAGATCAAGAAGCTATTCAAGGACTTGGTGGGGCTATGACAAGAGCAAGAGCCAAAAAAGCCCAAGAAGTTCTAAATCAAATGTGTTTGTAAAAACTGAATCAACCGATCCAGATCAAACCGTATTTAATTGAATCAGATCAGATTGTTATTCTAAGGAAACAATCCAAACCGAATCGAACCACATGTTATTTTAATCTTTGGATCGGATGACATTTTGTCTCAAAATCGATTCAAACCGATCCACAAATACCCCTACCAACATATATAAATTAGGTAAAATAGATTGATTGGTCCTATACGTTTTTTTACTTTTCACGTCGGTCATATAAGTTTTATTTTTTTCAAATTGGCCCTACACGTTATGTTCCGTTTCCACGTTCGTCATTTTCGTCAAATTCGACCTTATGACGCCAGATCAAAAGCCACGTGTCGGACTAATGTGATAGTCAGGTCAGGTCAGGTCAAAACTGACGGCGTTAGGTCGAAATTACGGGTGGCAAAATGTGTTGGGCTCGACGGGCCAACCCGTGTAACCCGCCTATTTTGACGGGTTGGGTTGGGGTTCTCAACCTACAAACCCGTTTTGACCCGTCTCGCTTAACCCACCAAGAAGGTCAGAGGCGGGGCGAGACGGGTTGACGTGCCAACCCGCCTATATATATATATATATATATATATATATATATTAAATTATTTGTTTTTTTTTTTTGTTGAATTACTGTTTTGGTCCTTTATTTATTTTAATTTGTTCAAGTTGGTCTCTCTATTTTAAAAATGTTCAAGTTGGTTCCTTATTTGCCAAACATTAAGCAATTTGGTCCTTTACGTTAGGTTTCACCGTTAAGTTCTGGCTAAATTACTCTTTTGGTCCCTCATTTGTTTTAATTTATTCAACTTGGTCCCTATATCTTATTCGACTTGGTCCTTCATTTGTTTTAATTCATTCAACTTGGTCTTTCATTTATTTTAATTTATTCAACTTAACAGTGAAACTTAACGGAAAGGACCAAATTGCTTAACGTTTGGCAAGTAAGGGACTAATTTGAACATTTTTAAAATAGAGGGACCGATTTGAATAAATTAAAATAAATAAGGTACCAAAACAATAATTTAGCCTTTATTTTTTTAACAGTTTAGGCAGTGCGAAGCGGGTTGACCCGCCAACCCAATTTTGCTTTTTATTCCTAATTTCTATCTTTTATAATTATTTTAAAATTTTAAATTTTTTTATTATTTTTTTGCAGGTCAACCTGCCAACTCACTAATCCGTCAATCCATTTTGCTAGTTTTTTTTGCTTTTGGCGGGCAACCCGCCAACCCATCACTAAATCAGGTGGGTTAGAAGGTCTAACCCATTTTTTAAAGCGGGTCAACCCGCCCTATCCCGTTTAGGCAGGCCAATGACGGGTCGGGCGGGTCGGAGCGGGTTGACCTGTTTTGTCACCCCTAGTCGAAATTGACGAAAAAGACTAACATAGAAACATAACATAACGTGTAAGATCAATTTGAAAAAAATAAAATTTATAAGATCAATGTGAAATGTAATAAAAACGTATAGGATTGACGAACCTATTTTGCTTGTAAATTATGCATAGACGGAAGAGTGGTGAAAGTTGAAACCCTAAACGGCGGGAAAAGTGACGGATTATGGGCGGGAAACAATATAAAACGACCCCATTTATAACTTCAATCATTCTTAGCATCCCTAGTTATCTATTTTCATTATCTCTCTCTTCTTTGACTTCTCTCTCTAGGGTTCAGCAGATGTTTTCCAGCACCCAATTCGATGCCACCTCCGCCTTCTCCGGCGGCGGATTCGTGGCCTCTCAGTCTACACAGCTCAACGATTCATCTCCCGCACAGCCAAAAGTAACCCATCTTTCTCTTCTCTCCTATTTTATTCTATTTTTTTTTTTCATTTTTTCTGCGAAAGAAAGTGTTCAGAAAAAAAGAACTAGCCAGGTGATAAAAAAAACAACGGATTTTTATTTTTCTCTTTGTAAACTTGGGTTAGCGAAATAGTTGGCGGTAGTTACTTTTTTACTCTAAGCTCATGTTTGATTCGTTTTCTGTTTATAAACCTGCTTTACAAAAAATTTGAAAAAATAAAACAATATAAATAAGGTGACATTTTTATAATTAATTATGAGTACAAATATATTAACTGAAAATGAAAAAAGAAAACAATCCAAATGCTTAATTTTTCAACTAACCGTGTATTCTGTTTTGATTGCTCCTTTACAGAGCCGTGAAACTCAGGGTTTGGTTCCGGTGACGGTGAAGCAGATAAGTGAAGCCTCTCATTCTGGTGATGAAAAATCGAGTTTTGTGATCAACGGTGTAGATCTGACTAATGTAAGACTCCTTCTTTATTGGTTTAAGTTGTAGTTTATTTGTGTCTAGTTTGTTAAAACATTGGTTGCGGTGCAAGATTAATGAATTCCTGTTTTTTTATGATTTCCTGGTAATTTTCAATTAGGGAAATTACATTGACTTTCTCTAAAATTTAGCTTAATTTCTCTGGACATTCTTTTTTTAGAAACTATATTAATATGTTATCATTACATTACCTCCCCTGGAAAGGTGGTAATTGAAATTACATTGAGCTGTAGCTTTTGAAATAAACGGACCCTCGTTTGGGAGTTTGGAGGGGAATGGAGGGGAGGAGTTTGAGGTGCAGGGGGAGTGGAAAGAGATGGGGAAGGAACAAAAGAACCAAAATCCCCAAATTTGGGGGAAATAAAAAAAATGAACGAGGGGATGATTTTGGAGGGGTTTGGAGGACTTTTAAATTTTTTTTACATCCTTCTTTCTTTTAAAAACTGTCAAAATGTCTTCCCTTCCTCTTCCTTCCCCTTCAAACTCCCAAACAAACCTTCCGGAGTTCAGTGTAATTTACCCTTTTCAATTTTTCATGGTCTCGGAAATGATTTAAGTTTTCTTTGATCAAGAATAGTATTTTCGTGGCACTTAGGCTCGTGATTTTAGAAAACTTGTTCTATTATAGTTTATCCACTTTAACATTTATTTTATGTTTTGATTCAGGTAACCTTGGTTGGAATGGTGTTTGAGAAAGCTGAGAGAAACACTGATGTTAATTTTACCTTAGATGATGGGACTGGACGAATCAAATGCCGAAGATGGTACTTCGTGCATCTAAATGCTATCTTAAATATAAGATAAATATAAATGTGCTTGTCCTTGCTTGTATCTTGATTATTATTGTAAACACTATCTTTATAATTATTGTTGTTGCTATTGCATTTGTTATTATTTGATAGAAATATCATGATTATTTATGGCCTATTTTGGAAAATTTCCTGAACGTTTGTTGTAAAATGTAGTCTGAATTTCTTTTTGATTGTGTAATCAGGGTCAATGAGACTTTTGACACAAAGGAAATGGAAGAAATACAGTAAGTTCTTAACTATGGATGCTAATTAATGATTCCTAATATACAATTCTCAAGTTATGTTTCTTACCCTCTCAAATTATTCAATGATAGGGATGGTATGTATGTTCGTGTTTATGGGCATCTAAAAAGCTTTCAAGGTGTAAGGCAACTTGTTGCCTTCTCTGTCAGGCATGTGTGCTATGCTCTGTATCTTATCAATTGTACCGTGGTTGTTTATTTACTTTTACTTTTAGTAGATTAGTTTGTTACCTTGCAAAATGTATTTTTTCTCAGGAATCTTTGTTAAGATAGATTAATTAACACAAGTTCAAGTTAGATAATTGAAGGCTTACACAGTGTGCTTAATTGAAGGTTTTATGAGAAAATTTAAATTGGGAAGGGTGGGGGAGGGGGTGAGGAGTCAGAGATTAGTAACTCCAGAGCCCTAAAACTTGCCCAACAACTTACAGCCCTTGATGGCTGACAGGAGAGATCCTAAAGAAGTTCAGCCCGAGGCCTAGAACCATTAAATGTAAAAGTTTTTACTGATTTGTGATTATAATTTGGTTGTTCTAAAACCACAACTTGCTTTGGTTGTTTAGAGGTTTTGCTCCATGTATCTTGGGATGTTAAGGTGACTTTAGCTGGACTAATTTGCTTCTGGTGTATGCTTGTTGGCTGTTTTAAGAGGTTTCGTTAATAGATGTATCAGAGCTCCTTCTTATTAGATATTATATGGTTTGTTTCTGTTGCATTCAACTTTTAAGGATATAATTTTGTACTCCTATTAAGTTACGAAATTCTTTGATTGAAGCAAAAAGAAAACATGAATATATCTGCAAGTTGGTGCTAGCTGAGTGTCTCTTGGTTATGATTGTATCTTTTCTTTCTGGTCATTATTAAAGTTATCTAGCTCTTTAAAGAAGTTTTTCTGAATTTTCTTTTCACCGACCTTGCTTCGTAGTCAGTATGAATGAATTTTAACAGGGGGTTGTCAAACTTGTTGACCGTGCAGCATATGTCGTATTGATTTTGGGGTTATGGATGGTTTTAGAATTATTTAGCATGCTGTGAGATTAAATGCTTTCACAACAGTTTAAGTTGTGAGTTGACTTAACTTTTAAGTTAGCCGAGCTGAGCTTCATAACTCTTTAACATTGATATTAAATCCTAACATGGAATCAATAGACACATGATTTTTTTTATCTTATTCATCCACTCTTTCTGTGATTATATTAAGCATGAATTTTAGAAACTCTTTGATGGTTAGAGACTGGCATATTTTGTTATATAACTGGTTTGTCCGATAACTATGTTCTAATTCAATATCATTTTAAACTAAACCATAATTATTATCTTAGAATTTGTTCGTTGATCTGTCCCTGGTGATGGGTGTCCTTGTTAAGTTTTCCCCAATAATGACTCTTTGGCCTGAAGATTGGTGATGTATCTGATTGATGGGTTTACATGTGAACGGCAATGCACTAGTGATATCTAGTAGTGGAAAAGTGATTTGCCGGATTATGATCTATGTAGTTTTATTTACTTAGGGAAAATGTAAATATTTGGCAAATTGCTGGTTTCATCTTTTGCTTATTTCATATTATGGTTTTTCACAGGCCCGTGGTTAATTTTGACGAGATCTCTTTTCATTTCATTGACTGCATTCATAACCACCTCCGCACCAAATTAAAGGTACACATAGTTCTCGTATTCTAAAGACTATTTTCTGTTAGACAATAGCATGATGCCAGTGGATACTGCATTTGATAAATTGAGATTATCGTATAATCCATTTATAAGATCATTAGAATTGTTGACAATACTGTTAGCACGTACTCAGATATCTTTCCTTACTAAAGTTGGTCTACATGATAATTTAATATAATGCCTTTTCTGGCAAATTTTTTTTTTGGGTATTATAGGTGGAAGGGACCACTCCTGCACATCCTCCTTTATTAGACTCATCTTTGAACACTCCAGTCAGAAATGCATCAAATGGATCTCAGGCACCATCATCAAATCCAGTATGAGATTTGATATGTCAGTCGTTTCTATAGTGATTTTTTGGTGCGAATTAATGATATAATTTTCCTCACCTCAGTTATATGCACAATATAGCGTGGATGGACTCAAAGATTGTGATAAACTGGTTATTGACTATCTGCAGCAGCATTCAGACATGTGAGTTATACATTGAAAATTTTATATTTGTATCTTACCTTTTATTTAATAGTTTCAATAAATTTAGAATTGTTAAAATTCTCATGGCACAATAATATTCACGAATTATGATGCTGAAAGATTTCAAACTTGGTTTTAAATTGCAGGTCGGATGAACGGGGAATACATGTTGATGAGCTTTCACGAGAACTTAAGCTTCCATTGGACAAGATCATGTCATCTCTCATTTTCATATATATATATATATATATATATAATTGTCTTGTTAGATGTATGTATTGCATTTGCTTATCAAGTAACTTAAAGCTGTTTTTGATGCCAGGTTGTCGCTAAAGACTCTTGGAGATGATGGTTTAGTTTACTCCACGATAGATGACTTCCATTACAAACAAGCTTGATATTTTCAGTCATCTGAGGAATATAGCTGAGGATCGAGATGGATATTAGGACTCTTACGTCACTAATGCAATTAGTGTTGGTCTATTCATTTATAGGTTTCAAGAGGATGTAGATATGTTTCTGGATTAATGAATCTCTTGTCTGCTCAAACCGAATGAATCAATTGCTGATCATACAGTGTAAATCTCTAAACGCTTGTTAGGTTATTTTAGAGTCTGGTCTGAAAAAATGTTCTCTCTTTTTGTTTTATTTCCATTTCTTGGAAATGATTTTTATTTTTGATTTTTAAATGGATTTTATTTTGATGCAAGTAGAAAAAATGTTTCATATCGACTTTACATCGAAATTAAACACTTTAAATTTTAAGAAAGACAATATTTTTTGAATACTTGTTTTCGATAGTTGGTATATAAATTATAGATTGATGCGAAACTAAATTAGTATCGTATCGTATGTGTGTTACCGGAGCTGTTAAATATGAATGTTCAAATAATGATATCTACATTCTCAAATATTTTCTTTTCAACATGCTTTCTTATTGGTTTTGAAATGCATTTGGATGAGTTGGATTTTGTTATAATTATTATTATTACAAAATCATCATGTTGTCAGTTTCCTGTATCTGAAAATGATGAAAACAATCGTGGTTGTCATTCAACCCTTCTAAACTATTCTATATGGATGTATATATAAGCAAAAAAATATCTAAATTTTTTGGATCTAAATATAAATAAAATTCAATCAAATCAATTCTATTTAATGTTAGTATTTCAAAAATATCCTTTGGTTAATTGTTTTTTTATTTTTTCAAAAGCATTATATACTCCCAAGACACAATTTTCAATAACGTTATACATTCCTAAGAAAGGGTAGTTTAGTAATTATAATTTATTTTTTACACAAATCAAGATAATTAAACTAATATAACTAACTTTCTTAATATATATGAAGTTAGTTTTTTTTGTTTATAAGTAGGTCCGGAGGGAATATCAGAATTATACTTACGTCCTTTTGTATTAAATAGAAGAATATATAATATAATAATAATAATTAAATAATTAAACGTCCTTTTACCGAAAAAAATGCCGCTGACCTTTGTTAGAATGCAGGAAGATCTGCTCTCCCAAATTTCCTGTCTCACATCCCATATCATCGTGTTGCCTACTCAATTAAAATGTCACATTATCTTTAACACTTATTAATTGAGAATGGCTGTCTTTAAGGTGGCGTTTGATTCATGAAATATTTTATTTTCAGATAAATTATATTCTTGGGAATGAGATTCCCAGGAATGAGACACATGAGAAAATTAACAAAATATGTTTGGTTGACACTTCACTTTTCCTGGAATAATATATCACATTTTCAGAAATATAATTTACTTTTTCAAAAATATCTGTATAAAAGAAAAAACTTTCACACTTTTGTATATTCATACTGATTGATATTTTTACATGGTATTAAATTCAGTCTTCTAAATATATATTTATATATTTTAGTAATATTTACTTTTGTTTCAAACAGTCATACCTGCAGACTTTGGACAAAATTTTAGCCGGTGGTGGAACTCCATTGTTGTCGACGATGAGGGCAGCAGGAGGTGTGGCACAGCCTCCTGGTCTCGTGGAACGGTGAGGAATTCTGATAGTGAAAGACTCGGAGGAGATAGGATGGGATAATTGAGTAATTTAGCATCTTTTCCCTCTGGAATATTTCTTTCCCACCCTCATACATGGGAATGGAATGTTTAACTTTCATTCATAAAATATATTCCCGGGTATCTTTTATTCTCCGGAATAATTTTGTATCTCTTGTACCAAACGTGGGAAAGTTTTATTCCCACCTCATATTCCCGGAAATATCAAAATATCTCTTATATTAAACGTCACCTAACATACTACTGGTGGTACAAGATAATAAAATTATTTATCAAAGTTTTATAATTAAATAATTCTAACATTTTACTCTCAATAGATAAGATGATTAGTCCATTCAATATATCTTATAATATTGTTGATTTTAGACATGATTTAAGCAATTTTAATTTTGAAAAACTTCTTTTAACGTTAACAATCGTAATAAGTATTGTCCATAATATTTTATAAGCAATACAAACATTTGTAAAAGAATCTAATGTTTTGATATAATTTAATATTTCTAATGAAGTGTTAATTATTTTTGTTAATTTTTCAATTACTGGAGTGTTAATTACTTCAAGAGCATCACCTTGAAATTCAATTAATTTTTCAATTTTTCAACAATTTGATACCAATTATCTGCTTTCTCAATTCACTTCAAATGTTCAAAAGAATATGAAGATGAGTAAACAAAGAGAGAAGCAATGAGATGAAAAAAAATTGAAGTGAATAATAAAATCTTTTATATATATATATATATATATATATATATATATATATATATATATATATATATATATATATATATATATATATATATATATAAAACCACCGATTGTCTACCAAAAAAACAACGGCTAAATACTTAAAGTTTGGAAATATAAAACTAACTAGTGCGGGTGACGCACACGGAGTTATAGTTCATTAAATAAGAATATTAAAATTATAAAATTGTAATTATATAATTGATAAAAAAATATACATATAATTTATTTTTTGAAAATATATCAATTAATATAATTTTCATAGTAGATGATGTTGAAATTTAATTTATTATTAAATTTAACATGATAGTGATAAAAATACAAATTTCTGGAAATGCATCTATAATAAAAAATGTAAAATTTTATATACAGATAAGATGTAAGATTATTAGATTTTATAGATGTTATAAATGTTTTAATTGAATTTTTAAAAAATGCGCAATTTTAACGGATAATGTAACTTTATTAATATATTATATGGATTAATATTTTTTTTTGCATTATTAGTATAACTATTCTTAAAATTATGAAACAATAAGAAGTGACACATCATAAAAAATGATTGATTCTTAAAGTGTAGAAAATAATGTAAAAAAGTTTAGATCAAAAGTGGACAAAAATGAAGTAATTCTTTTGTTAGTGTAGAAAATTAGTGTGGAAAAGTTTACACTCACAATGGTTAGAAATGAAACTATTAATGTCTTATTTTATTAATAATTATAGAGATTTAATTGGTATACACTATTAGTGTAAAAAAATTTTACACTAACAATTAATTTGGAATTACCACATAAATTAATATGTTTTAGTCTTATCCTAACTGACTTAAAAATCACTTATACCATGATTTATAAACTCTAATTAATGTAGTGAATGTTAAAATTAAATATTAATATGTGCTAGTAACTAATAATAATAATAATAATAATAATAAATAAATAAATAAATAAATAAATAAATAAATAAATAAATAATAAATGTGTAAAATAAACCAACACACATTACTTGTCTCTTTTTCCTCCACTAATTTCTTATCCTCTGCCCCTAGCCTTTTGACCACAAAATAGTTGCATTTCCAGTGTTCTGTTCAACGATAAAATACTACGCATTGGCTTCTTCTTTCTTTGTTAACCTCGTTGTTTTACTACATTCCTTCATCTCATTCTTATCTTTTATTCACCTACGTTTTGATTCAACTTGTGTTACTTCACGTTGTTGCTTCACCTACTTTCTTCAAAAAACTGCTAATTGTTTCACGTTTTATGTTGCTAAGCTCTTGATTTGAAGTGTAATTTGATGATGTTTGAAGAAAGAAGAAAGCATGTAAAAATCAAAGATCAAGAGATTTAGTTGAGGATGGTGCAGATCTTTGTGGCTTAAATGAGGTGATAAACATGATTTTAGTATTATAAATTTTATAATTTTAACCTCTTGTTTTGGTGCATGTCTCACTCGTCTTTGGATTTAGCTAATTAGCATGTTGTTTTTCTTTTTTGTGAGAGTTATTTCACTGATCTGCAAAGAAATCCACTGCTGCATGCCTCACCATGCTCCAAAATTGGTAAATATATGAAGAAATCAACTGCTTTTGGTATGTATTCACAAACTACCTTCTCCAGTTTTCACATTATAAATTTCATTCTCCAGTATTATCAATTTAAAAATTATAATTTTTAGTTGCATGCATATTTCAATTTTGGTTTTACCTAATCAGAAACTTAATTTTTGATTTTGTGACTTTCCTTTGACATATGTACATCTGAGTTTTTGGATGAAATGCTGCAACAAATATGGAGCTGATATAAAGAAATGAAGTTCAATTTAAGTGTTTACAAACTAAATTTTTCAGTTTACAAATTCTCAAATACTTCTTGGTATACAACATTTTTAGTCATAGAGCATGATTTATCATTTTCATCTAGAATAAGCAGTTTTAACCCTTTCCTTGATCTGACTCTTAACACAGCAACATATAATTGTCCATGCGTAAAGACTGGTCTTGGAAGAAACAATCCAACCTGAGACAATGATTGACCTTGGCTTTTATTGATAGTCATGGCAAAACATAATTGCAGAGGAAACTGCCTTCTCTGAAATTTAAATGGCAAACCTGAATCAGAATGTATGAGATTCATTCTTGGAATATATATTTTTTCTCCAATTTTAGTTCCAGTTAGAATTGTTGCCCCGATAATGTTTATGCCTAGTTCATTTACAATTAGTCTAGTACCATTGCATAAACCTCCACTTTGATCAATGTTTCGGAGAAGCATGACTGGTACTCCAAGTTTAAAAATTAATCTATAATTTGGAAGCCCCGAACATTTTATATCATTTAAAAATTCCGTAGTAAACCATTCACCTTGAAGTTCGCTATCTTCATCTGATTGACATGTAGAATCAGAACTGTGATATTCCTTTTCTTCTCCTGGTATAAGTGACAAAATGAAGTTGTTTATTTTCTCAATAGCTTCTAAGGTAGGTGCTAATATTGCTCTTTCTTGGAAGAATGTCAAATCTGTGAAATTGTTTAACAGTTCCGGGTAGGCAAAGTTTACCAAATGAAGTATAGGATTACAATCTTCATCAATCAATAGGTCTTTCGAAATGTCAACTTCTGATTCCCCATGCTCATTTCTTATTATAGGACCATCTCCCAATTCAAGTATCCAATCTGCAAACTCTTGTGTTGCATTTGCATTTTCTTCAGACATTACTGCTCTTAGTCTCATGTTTTGGGTTAGTTTAAGCACTTTACAAAATTTTCACAAATATGAAGAATTTACAGCAGCTCCAAGAATGTCTTGTTTGCAACCTTTAGGAATTACTGGTAAAATTTGTCTAAAGTCGCCTCCAAGAACCACAACCTTTCCTCCAAATGGTTGTTCTAAGCTATTTGGATTTTTTGATCTCATTATATCTCTCAATGTCCTATCCAAAGCTTCAAAGCAAAACTTATTCAATATTGGAGCTTCATCCCAAATTATTAATTTTGTACTTTGAAGTAGTTCTGCTCTGTCACTGCCTTGTTTGATATTACAGTTGGAGGATTCATTTATTACCAGCGGAATACAAAATCTAGAATGAGCTGTTCTTCCTCCAGGTAAAAGTAGTGATGCAATCCCACTTGAAGCTACATTCAAAACTATATAACCTTCACATCTAAGGGCTGCTGATAAAGTATTCCATATAAAAGTGTTTCCGGTACCCCCATAGCTGTACAGGAAAAAAAATCCACCACAATCTTGACGTACAACAGTCATGATCTCTTTGTAAACATTCAGTTGCTCGGATGTCAATGCTAAAAGTAGAGCTTCATGCTTCTCCATTAATTCAACTCTGTTGTAGTTCAGTTCTTCAGCACTAAATCTGTTTCTGGATTCACTTTCTTGACTCATTCGTGGGAATGGCAAAGTAGAAAATTCCTTAGGAGATCTGCCATTACTTTGAAGTATTTTTTCTATTTCAATCAAACAGAGATTTTGGATATAACCTTCTTCAAAATTCAAACCTGCAAGTATAAATGTTAGATAACTGTTATGATACTAAAGTCCAAAATTAAGTGTTCCACTTTACATGTAATAGACAAAGAAGAAATAAACATACCTGGCAGATTAAGAGACTTCCTTCTCTCATATACTATTCCGTCAGCTAATAATTTCCATGTTTTTTGCCACACTTCTTCTGGTTTGGTCATTGTATTCGATATCAACAATGTAGCGAATAAATTTCGTAGTTGCAATCCAGAGCCTAATTCACTTGCTTCTTTAATTGCATCAATGAATTCTTTATCATCAGCCAATAATCCTAAAGCATAGCATGCTTCTTTGAAGGTTTTATGAGGCACTCCATCAACTGTTCTAATACATTTAAAACTTGTGCAACCTTTTTGAACAGTCAACAAAATTCTCATGTAGTACAATTCTCCTGTTCCTGGTGGTACATAGTGAAGTCTACCAATTGAATAACCCAACTTCCTTGGTTGCCACCTCTTACTTTCTTTATTATAAACAAATTTATTTGGAAATTCAGAATAGGTAATTTCCTTACCTTCAGCATAATCTTTATTTGCTTGCATCCATGCCATGAACATTGTAGTATTTTCCTCATTCTTCTTTAAAACCGCTTGAATGCTTTCATTCTCTCTGTAAAGAACTGTTTGATCATTTGGAAGATGAAATGTCAATCGTTGGACCGGCGACCATCGATGATGAATATCATAGCTTAGAGTTCTCGAAACAGCTTCACATGGAGAAAGATATCTGCAATCATAGTATTGTTTAATCTCATCAACAATTTTTCCTTTGTTTGTCTCTCCTTCCTGATTGCATATTTGAATAGTAACTCTATCTGGCCCCTTGTTAACATACTTGAACAGATACTTAATGGAATTTGACTTATTGCAATATTCCATGTTCACATGGGCTTGATATTTGATGAGAAGGTAAGGATTGTAAGGAACAACATATCTGTTATCAATTTCTACCCCTTTTTTTCTTTACAACTATACCAGAATCTCTTCTTCTATATGAGGGATATCCATCTTCATCAATCAATGTTGCATTCTGGAACCTTTTGGGGAAGAATGTTGTACACTTCCCATCCTTCATACATGGAGATTTAAAATTTGCAGCACCACAGGGTCCATGAATCATAAAATTGGAAATTAATCGACTCAGTTTAGGATATAAAATAGGATGTGGCAACTCACCATAAATGTATTTGTCTATGTCTTCAGTGGTCAACAACTTGTTACCGACACTTAACCATAAGAGAATATGTGCATGCGGCAATCCTCTTTTTTGGAATTCAACCGTATACATTCCTACAGTGACAAAAACAAATTGTTATTGGCAATAAAAAAATTTCAAGTTTTAGTAAAGTGTAAATCTAGAAATGAAAAATAATAATATTACCTGCCTGCATCAACTTTTCCAAAAATTTGTCCCTTTTTAAAATCATTCAGAATCTCATCCAATTTCATTTTGAATACTCTATATGCTATGTCCGGTCTTTCATCAGCTCTTAGATCTCTTTCTCTTACAAATCTTTGAATCTCATTCCAATTAGAATTACATGTCACAGTGATGAAGAGATCCGGATAACCAAACTTTTTGCATATTGCCATTGCATCCTGGCAATTGTTAAACATATATCTCATTCCTCCTGTGAAAGAGGATGGCAAAACAATTCTAGTTCCAATAGAAGTAGGATCAGTTTCACCTCTACTGACAGCTTCTTGTAATCCAGTCAAAACTTCTGCTCTTATTGTATCTTGATTAAGCCTTATAAATTGCAATCTTTGTGCCTCTATCATACTGTAAGTATCAACCAAAAATTGTTGAAACAATCTTTTGGAATTCACAATATTCCCAAATTCACATTTCCTATCTTGTATCCTATAAGCAATAAAATCCCTCAATGTAACTCTGATTCTCTTTCGATTTTCATTTAAGATTGCACTCTCCCTTATTGGAATGTTTTCTTTATAACCATCCTCGCCATAAGGAAATAGCAATGGATATTGTAATGGTATGAAAGAAGTATGTGTCTCATGGAGCCTTGTTAATTCTCCACATACTTTTTACAAACTATGTCTCTTCCAAATTCCATATTGTTCAAGTCTCCGACTATCAATGCAGCAACTTCATCTGAACTTGGAAGATTGTAAATTCTTGGATCTTTATTCCTATTTCTAAACAATCTCAATGAGAAATTCGAGTCTGGATTTTGTTGATAAAAATCTCTCACCATTCGGAAACTTTTTGCAAGCTCATTGTGCGAATCGAGCATGACTTTCAAGTCTGAACATAACGATGCATCTAAGCTGCCCTCACCTTGTTCTGATCTGCAAACAATAAAATGATAATTAGATTTAAATTTCAGTTTCAATTTTCCTGTCAACACCAAAGAAAAGAAAATAGTAACTTCAGGGGAATCTTATGGTTAGGTTACCTGAAATTCTTCATTCTATTATTACACTCATTTTCAATGTCATAAATATAGAGCTGAGCAAATTTTGGTGTACTGGTTTCATCTGGAAGCAAGCTTCCAATTCTGTGAAAATTTTGACCAGTTAGAATAAATTGTGGTGGGCCTCCTCCATTGTTGATCGATGATTGTACCTTTCCACCAAAGGAAGTAAATGAAAACATACTATTATATGCCCTATAGTTTTCTCTGAAATGCTTTGATCTAGAATCCACAACAGAAGAGGAGGTCTATTTAGAAATGGAAGTTGTATTTTTCCCTTCATACAACAATTTGAGAAGTCTGGATTGTTGATTTTTTTTGATTTATCAGACCTTTCTTCATACCACATGATTGAATCACAGTAAGTACATACAAAAATTGGATCTCCAAAGTCCAACAAATCTATAAAGAAGCAAATTAAATCAATTAATTACGCAAAAAATACATAATAATAAGTAGTTGAACTTGAAATTTTTTATAGTTGTTTAAGTACCTTTATTTTCTGCCATAGAATAAATTTCTGACTCAACTTCAACTGTTGTTATTCTCCTTTGTTTATGGGCAGTATATTTTTCTTGATTTGTTGCAGTACCTTCAAACATGGTATATATGTAACTATTATTAAAACATGATTTTAAACTACAGTTGCAGAAAAATAACGAATTAGTTCATTATAGATATGGAATGTACCATCTTCATGTTCATTTTCATGTATATTAGTAACAATTGAACTTCGACTATTCCTTTGTACAGATGAGGAGACCAAATTTTGCATGGATATGGAATGACTTTCACTCGTGCAACCTTCATAATTGATACGAATATGTCAGTTAGAAAATTTTTAATCAATATGTTACCTGATTGAGTGGTGTTTGAGGTAAGTTGATATATACTTTTGTTTGAATAATGTTGAACTTCATTATGATTCAATTGTGTCTTAGTGGTCGAAGTTCCAACTTCAAAAACTTGGGTACTTTGTTGTGATAGGCATGAGTTGGGTGTGGAGACTTCAAAAAATGGTTTTGTACTGCATCCTTTGAAAGTAACCTCCATGTGTTAAAGAGGATAATGGTAAAAAATGTCTAATGTATTTGTTTGTCATTTTTTTTTAAAAAAAAAAACCATGCT
This sequence comes from Ammopiptanthus mongolicus, assembly GCA_039655645.1. Lineage (NCBI taxonomy): Eukaryota > Viridiplantae > Streptophyta > Magnoliopsida > Fabales > Fabaceae > Ammopiptanthus > Ammopiptanthus mongolicus. The sequence continues at coordinate 66,976,337 of CM077349.1, forward strand.
TACCAGATTGTGGTGTCTGCTCGAGTGTTGGAGATATCTTTCTCTTTCTTGACTGTTGATGTTTATTTTTAGTCAATGAAGTTTGATTTGAAGATCCTCCAAGTTGTAAGATTTCTAAATTTTGTTGTGGAAGAGATTGGTTAAAACTGGACAATGTAGACAATGGTTGTCTTGTTCGACTTGAATTTGCTAGTGAACTGAACTGGTTTAACTTTGCACTTCCTTTATTTTCCTTTCCATTTTCATCTATAAAAAAAACATTGAGACAAAGAACATATGAGAGTAAGATATGGACAATGAAAATATATGAAAGAATGTCACAATTGAAATGCATATTAATCTTGTGTGGTAATCTTTGGTCGTATTTTCCTAGCTTGGATTATTGATTTCCTGTGTTGTCTGGCATCTCTGCTATCTCCAATTTTTTTTGAACTGGAGCTCATCCCTTCATGCACGATTTCGTTGTTTGAAAATGTGGTCTTCTTTAGTTGTTAGTTGTGCAAGTTTTTTCAATTTTCATCTGTTGTTTACACAATTTTTTATTTCATTAATAGGAAATAATTAAATTTTATAGAGCATAGAGACATTATCTATAATTGCTATTGGTTACCATGACTGGTAATTATTGTTTGATTGTATTTTACTGCACCTTTATTGTTGTTATATTGATACACGTGCTTTCCTTTGTTTGTATGTTGCTCACATTTATTGAGATATATTTCAACCACACACGTTTACCTATAAACCTTAAGAATGAAGTCCAAAAGGTTTAATAAATATGAATGTATCTTTACAGATACTTATAAAAATTGTTTTATTTATAGTTTTGGTTTTAGAATTTTACATAGATTTTTTTTTTGGTTATATATGAGCACCAAAGTGTTATGCAATCTATAATATGCTATAATAATTACGGAAGGCTTGTGGAGATTATGATAATATGATAACTTGAATTCTATATATTTTTCTTCAATGTTTGTTAATGTATTTGAATGAAGAATTTATGACAACTAACTCATTGACTTTGGAAATGCAAAAGACACCTTGATATGCTCATAATTGTATTTTAATATCTGCTAACAAATCTAATAATTAGTGGATAGTTATGTAGAAGATGAATAGTTGATTCTTTTTTTCTTACTTTTTTGCACCTTTATTGTTGTTACATTGATACATGTGCTTTCTTTTGTTTGTCTGTTGCTTACATTTATTGTGACAAATTTCAATCTCACACGTTTACCTATAAGCCTTAAGAATGAAGTCCAAAAGGTTTAATAAATATGGATGTATCTTTACAGATATTTATAAAAATTGTTTAAGTTCTAGTTTTGGTATTATAATTTTACACCACCAAAATTTGAGAGGTGACATTTTACTGTTTGGTTTTATACCTGATATGGTTGATTAAATTGTAAATTACAGGTCACAGCTTGAATTTAATGTTCTGTATGATATGAAGATGGGGTCTATATCCATGTTGTGGATTTGTATTTGAACACTGTATTGATTTGGGACATATTATTTCTGAAAAATTCTTGAGTTGTAGAATGAACCTTAATTCGAGTTCTGAAGCTTCTATTTTTCAAAGCTACTATAAGTTATAGGAATGATATGTGAAGTATAAACGGAGGATTATGCTTAAGCACCATAGTATATTATTGTCTATTACGTATTTTATACTAATTTTTTTGTTGTTATATATGAGCACCATAGTGTTATGCAATAATATAATATGCTATAATAATTAGTGAAGCCTTATGGAGAATATGATAAGTTGAATTCTTTATATTTTTCTTTAATGTTTGTTAATGTATTTGAATGAAGGACTTATTGATAATTCTATTTCCAAATTTGTTGATACATATTGTATATCTATAATATATAGATATGAAGTATTTTCTATTAAATTTAATTTGTTTCAACTCACATGTTCGAATGTATCGTGTATTATTTGTATTTGGATATATCAAATGACTAACTTTAATTGATTCTTTAATTGGCAGTATCATTTAGTACATAATGGGGCATCTTATACGCGCAATTGATTCAATTCGAATTTGGGTTATTTCCCTAGAACTATTTTGTTGCTGATTTATTTTATATTTAAAATTAAAATGATGGTAGATAGTATCAACATGTATATTATAAAAAAATGTGTTAAGGAAGTAAGTCACTCACATGAGTACTAAATATTTATGGCTTCATTCCAAATTTCAGGATAGAAAGAGCAAAAGTTAGCAATTCAAAATAACCCTTACAATTCAAAATAACACTTATCTGATTAGTGATTACGAATGTCTATTTTATTCACACTCCCAATTGCACCGCCAACAATCCACTAATTGTAATTAACTGCCAACAACCCACTAATTACGCATCGCATACAGAAGATTTGAAGTACTTGCCAATCATAACGTTACACAGAGACTTGAAAATTACTTGTGATTGCTGTAGCTTGAGAGTAATGGCCACTTTCCAATTATCATCGATAGTATATGTGACACCCCCTTCTGGGACATCATATTGTAATCCGTTGCGAAAAATAGATTTTATTAATTTTGCTGGTTATTTTCGGAAAATAAGATTTTCTAAGTATTTAACTTATTTTGAAAATCCTTGATAAAATTTTTTCTTCTAACTTAGGTTACCATACTTTAACGTAACTTAAACACGCCTTTATATAAACATCAAACAGTGCATACATATTAGGGTATCATATATTCATACATAAGGCCTTTATACAGACGGTCATACCCCACAAGTCATGACTTTCAGTAGCCAGAGCAACTAACGAAATTGTTGTTCAAAATAACAGAACATATCCTATAGCTGGTCCGCCTTTAAAATAACAGTGACTCCTTGTACGTCACCCTTCTCCGTACACTGAAGCGTTAGGGAACAGATCCTGAATGTTTACGTGGCATCTGCGAACTCATCTGATGGTGCAAGGGTGAGATACCAATATATGGATTCAAACACGATAACTACATATGCAACACACATATAGGCATACATAATCAGGATGCATAGATTCTATTCAATAAGCAAGTAGTTCATCACAGGGTTTCATACCCGACAGTTATCGACATTTAAAAAAAAATACACGACACTTCAATATTCAACGTCTAGTTCTTTACTTAATCTCTGGAGATCCCAACACCGTTTTAAAAATGAGCTGATCAAGCTCGATTGCCAAAAAGGCACACCGTTGTTAAAACTATTGCACACTGTCCTACACAAGGCACATGTGATCATCGTTTATGGTTTTCATTGTCCATCAAGGCACAATGATATACACCGTCTTGACCATCCTGACCACCAAGATATCCAGATTAAAACACCGTTGGCACGTCTGCCGATTTAATGCATGTAAAAATGTTTCATGTCTTGTCACTTTTCTTTGTGTTCTTTCTTTCCTTGTCGTAGCTCAAAGGCTCCCGACTATTCGTAATTTACACCGTTTTAAAACTTTTCATCGTTAACACAGGACGAGACGTCCGAGTGCTCAATCGCGGAGCCCAAGATCGATGCAGTAGCCCAAGGTCTGTGGTGATAGAAAACAACATTCACCTTTAATCACGTTTCCTCATAACGAAAGGAGGACACACAGTCCATAACACCGTAACACGGATTCTCAGATCTAATTGCTATTTTCACACTCGGGATACTAGGTTCACGTTTTCAACTTTTCCACCGTTTTTCGTTCTGTGAAACACAAATCCAAAACGAAAACTCCGCAACTCATCCAAGTTGTCGGATTTTACACTGTTGGGAAACTTTTCTGTTTGAAAACATATTTGTAAACCATCGAATTACTAATAAAATTTATTTTTTGTTGAAAGTTCTTTCCCAAAGACCCGTTTTTGAAAGAAAACAGCTGAGAGCAGAAACGTCGTCCTAGAACAGGATTACAATTTTTCGAAAACGTTTTCCGTAAATCTCATCGGAATTAAAACGTCGTTTTGGCGTTAAAAACGTCCTAGGTTCAAAATCTTGACTTTTTCCTCTTATTTTAATTTATTCCACGAAATGATTAATTTATTCTTGAAAATCTAACCTTTTCTACTAACTTTATAAATTACTTTAGGATCTTTTTTTTTTTTTTTTTTTTTAAAACTAGTGTCATTGAAAATTTCCAACGTTTCCCAAATAAATATTTGGCGTTTCTTACAAAGCTTTTCAAGGCTTTTACCCCCGTTAATTATTTGAGCACTAACCACTGTCAGGCTTCTCAATCAACAATCAACATCACAATATGGTTATAGCAGATAATACAGTTAAAACACATTAAATCACCATAACACATATCAGCAAGCAATTATCAACAGATAAAATAATTGGGAAAGTAAATCAATCAACCACTACACAGCTTAATCACATATTTACAGACCAAATACGATAACACATAGTTATCGGGAGATCCCTCAGGCAGTCCCCCCTTACCTCTTGTAGTTTTCGACTAAGCGAAAAGTCGCCCGACCAGTCCGTAAGTCGCTCGGTTTCTCGTCTGATTATTCGACGACAACTACACACAATCAATCAATCAAGATATCAACTTTAAATCACAAAATTTCTCCTATTCCCCTTCCTCTAGGATTCGGCCCTATGCTAAAAAAAAATAGCTAGAAGATCCAAAAATTATCATCTCTTGGATTACCCACTAACTAGGTGTGACAAGGTTAGATGCAAGCTTAAAGTATCAAAATCCAACCAAAACTCTACTCACCCAAAAGGGGGTAGGTTCGGCCAAAAAACCCATATGAGCTAGAGGGATTCCTTGGTTCTAAGCTCTTGGATTATGAAAGAATACAATGAACCTAGCTCAAAGAAAGTGGTTTGACATTAAAAGGATTTTTCTACAATTTTTCATGGATTTTTGAAGTTTAAGCTTCAAAACCTAAACTTCCATGAATCATGAAATTGAATGGAGAAATAGAGAGATTAAGAGGTGAAGAATGGAGTTTATACCTCCTTGATGACAAAGCTTGAGAAGAAATCAACTTGCTTTCACCAAAATCTTCAAGGTTTAGAATGAAAATGGAGAGAAATGGTGATGGAGGTGAAGAAAAATGAAGAACCAAAGGGAGAAGGGGAAATGTAGAAGATGGCCGAATGGCCTAGTGTGAGGAGGCAAGGGTCCATAAATTTTTTTCATTAAGGGCATTATGGTCTTTTTAACATGGTTAAATGGTAATTTCATGGAAACTCAAGGGCGTTTTGGTCATTTCGAGTCCGGATATTTTCTGAAAACCATCATGACACTGGCATGCATTCCTAGGTGATTTGACCTGATGTGACATCAAGATTATCCGTTAGCGGGTCCCGTTAAATCCATCTACAGCTCCAATTGTCTCCAGGTTCGAGTTTTCGCCCAAATAGTTTATATTATTTTCACTTTTTACCGTCAAGAACTGATTTTAGCAAAATTGTAGGGAATTCGATTCTAAGAGTAACTATCTCGTTCACGAGTCAAAATTAGGTCTTGATAGTAGTAAAACACTACTGTCAGTGCAAATGCAGATCGGGCTCCGTCTGAGTTTTTGACCCAAAATTTAACCATAGCTTCCTACGATCGCATAGAGCACGAATATGATTTTGGTTTTCCCAAAATCATTTTCTAAAATACAGATAAAAATACAAATTCATTTATATCTATAAATAGTCACGGTTATTATAAAACAGCGAAAAATCGGGGTGTTACATTACTATCCCACTAAAAATAATTTCGTCCTCGAAATTACGTACCTGTGAAAAGATAGAGGTATTGCACCCTAATTTTGTCTTCTGCTTCCCATGTTGCCTCTCCCATTATATCGTCCCAAATAACCTTGATTAAGGAAATTTGTTTACCCCTGAGTTGCTTAGTCATCTTATCCGCGATTCGTACGGGTGAAGTCTCATAAGACAAGTTCTCTTTTAACTGCACTACATCGGGCTCAATCACATGTGATGGATCAGGAATATACTTCCCTCAGTTGTGAAACATGGAAAACATCATGGATATTTGAAAGAAAAGGGGTAAAGCAATTTGATAGGTTACTGGACCTACACGACGAAGAATTTGGTAAGGTCCAATGAATTTAGGAGTGAGTTTTCTGGATTTAATTACCCGACCAACCACAGTCATAGGCGTGACTCTCAAAAACACATGATTGCCTTCCTCAAACTCGAGAGGTCGTCTCCTCTTGTCCGCATAACTTTTCTGTCGACTTTGAGTCGTCCGCATCTTTTCCTGAATCATCTTCACCTTTTCGGTTGTTTGTTGCACGAGATCGGGTCCCAACAATAGGCTTCCACCATCCTGGTACCAACATAGAGGTGTTCTGCACCGTCGACCATACAAGGCTTCATAGGGTGCCATCCCTATACTTGAGTGGAAACTGTTGTTGTAGATGAATTCTATCAATGGTAGAAAATCATCCCAACTACCAAGATGTTCCAACACGCAAGCTCTCAGCAAGTCTTCAAGTGACTGGATCGTCCTCTCGGACTGTCCATCTGTCTGTGGGTGATATGCTGAACTCAATCTGAGTTTCGTTCTTAGGGACTCTTGTAAACTTTGCCAGAATCTTGACGTAAACCTCGGATCACGATCCAAAATAATACTTGAAGGTACACCATGTAATCTGAAAATTTCCCCGATGTATAACTGAGTTAATCTTTCTATTGAATACTTTATGTTGATGGGCAAAAAGTGAGCCGACTTGGTCAGTTGATCAATGACTATCCATATTGCATCATGTCCCTTCCGAGTCTTTGGTAAACTCGTCACGAAATCCATCGCGATTCCATCCCATTTCCATTCCGGGATGTCCAAAGAGTGTAACATTCCTGCCGGCCTTCGATGTTCAATCTTGACCTTTTGAAAAACTAAACATGAAGCTACATATTCCATTACGTCTCTCTTCATCCCATACCACCAATACATCTTCTTAAGATCTTGGTACATCTTGGTGGCTCCTGGATGTAAACTCAGTTTACTCTTGTGAGCTTCCTCCAGAATCAACTTCCTAAGCTCGGAATCGTCTGGTACACAAATCCTTTCGCCGAACCTTAAGATTCCATCTGTTCCCTCTTTGAATTTCGATACTGTTCCTCGTTGCACTAATTCCCTTTCTCCTTGTAGGTACTGATCATTTTATTGCTTCTCTCGTATTTGGTCCATTAACCATTGGAAACAGTAATCGTGCCTAAACAAAGTTTTACCGGTGACATCTTGATTGTCAACCGCATGTCTCGAAATTGTTCTATCAACTCTTGCTCCTTGACCATCATTGCAGATGCATGCATTGATTTTCTACTCAGGGCATCAGCTACCACATTCGCTTTTCCAGGGTGATACTGCAATTGGAAATCGTAATCCTTCAGCAATTCCTACCAGCGTCTTTGTCGCATGTTGAGCTCTTTATGGTCAAACAGGTATTTCAAGCTTTTGTGGTCACTGAAGACATTGAATGTTGCTCTATACAAATAATGTCTCCAGATCTTTAATGCAAAAACCACTGCCGCTAGTTCCAGGTCGTGCATAGGGTAATTCCTCTCATGATTCTTCAATTGCCTGGAAGCATAAGCTACTACATTCCAGTTTTGCATCAATACGCAACCCAACCCTTGATGTGAAGCATCACAGTATACCTCAACAGGTTCCTTGGGATCAGGCAATACCAACACAGGCGAAGTAGTCAGCCTCCTTTTTAATTCTTGAAAACTTCCCTTGCATGCTTCGGTCCAGGTAAATGCCTGGTTAGTTGGGTAAGAGGTCCTACTATCTTAGAGAATCCCTCAATGAATCCCCTATAGTATCCAGCTAAACCCATGAAATTACGGATTTCTGTTACCGTCTTAGGTCTCTCCCATTGCAAAACAGCTTCAACCTTCGACGGATCCACTGCGATCCCTTCATTTGAGATGACGTGTCCTAAAAACTGAACTTGGTCTAACCAAAATTCACACTTTTCGGGTTTCGCGTATAACTGCTTCTCCTTTAAGATTTGAAGAACCACATTGAGATGTTCAGCATGTTTCTCTTTATCAGGAGAATGGATTAGAATGTCGTCTATAAAGACAATGACAAACTTATATAGATAAGGACGAAAAATCCTATTCATGTAATCCATGAATATACCAGGAGCATTCGTCACTCCGAATGGCATCACAAGATATTCATAATGCCCGTAGCGTGTTCGAAACGCTGTTTTCTGGATATCCTCCGACTTCACACGAATCTGATGATAGCCCGATCGTAGGTCTATCTTCGAGAAAATGGCCGCTCCACGTAACTGGTCCATCAAATCATCGATCCTTGGAAGAGGATACTTGTTCTTGATCGTTATTTTTTTTAACTGACGGAGATCTACACATAAGCGAGAAGTTCCGTCCTTTTTCTTTACCAGTAAAACTGGAGCTCCCCACGGTGATACACTCGGTCTAATAAATTCCTTTTCCATCAGTTCCACCAATTGTTTTTTCAAGTCCTCTAGTTCTGATGGCGACATACGATATGGTGCCATGGATATCGGTCCGGTGCCTGGTACCAGATCAATCGCGAACTCAATGTCCCGAACAGGCGGTAACCTCGGTACATCTTCAGGAAACACTTTGAGAAACTCATTGACGACAGGTATGGAATGTAGATCTAACTTACTCTCTACGTCCAAGGAAAACAATAACATGTATCCTTGTGCTCCCTCTTTAAAAGAAGCCTTTACTTGGTTAGCAGATAAAAATCCAGAAATCTTATCCTTACGAAAGACTAAGGTTTTGTGAGCATAGTCTATGAGAATGTGGTTGGAAAATAACCAATCCATGCCTAAAATTGCATCTAATTGTATTAAAGGCAAATAGATCTGATCAACAAGAAAATGTCTATCCTGAATAACAATAGGACAGCTCAAGCATATAGAATTGGCAATAACTGGTTTAGCAGTTGGGGTCGAAACAATCAGATTATCAGATAACGAAGAGACAGGTAATTTCAACAGTTTCACACAATCCATCGAAATAAAGGAATAGGTCGCACCCGAATCGAAAAGTACAATCTAGAGATTACCCGCTATGTTGCAACTACCTTGTACGAGATCGTTGGAGTTCAAAGCTTCAGCACCGCTCATAGTGTAAACTCTTCCCGTCGTCATCGGTTTATTGGTCTTCGCGTGGTTGACATCAGATTACGTTTTGGCGCATTGCAATCTTTTGCTAAGTGTTCGAGTTGATTACAGTTGGAACACTTAGCTGTTCTCATTGGACAAGTGTCGGCCATATGGTTCGAATCTCCACATCTGTAGCATTTCCTAAGTTGGCCTTGGTTCTGTTGGCCTCCACTCCCTGATGCAGCAACATTTGGACCGTATGGTTGTCGACTCGGATTACTCCCCTGAGGTCGGAAATACGGTTTCCTCTGATGTTGCTTCCCTTTTTGACTCTGAGCTTGGAATTGGTTCTTGAATTGAGAGGGTCCTCCAGCATTCCCTCTATTATCTCTTCCTTTGCTCATCTGTTCCACCTTGCGGCACATCTCGACTAGAGCTTGAAAGTTTCTAATCTGCAAGGGCAGCACAAATTCTTTGATCTCGAACCTTAACCCCGCTTCAAATCTCTCACATTTTCAGCTTTCATTAGGTTGAGTCTGAAAGAAACGGAAGTACTTGGCGACGATTCAAACTTCGCTGCATACTCCCCGACAGAAAGATCCCTTTGTAGAAGACAGAGAAATTCTCGTTCCTTCTCGATTCTAGCACTTTCAGGAAAGTACTTGTCCAGAAATGTGTTTCGGAACATATCCTAAGTAATCTCCTGATTGCCAGCTTCTAATAGTTGCCTGGTGCCTTTCCACCAATACTCCGCATATCCCATCTGCATCAAAGCGGCAAATTGAACCTTAACTCCTTCTGGACTCAAGATGAGCTCAAAGATCTTCTCCAATTCCTGTATCCACAGGTCAGCTTTCTCAGATTCAGCATCCTCACGAAACTGTAGAGGAGTCTGATGTCGCAATGCAGTCAGATCTCTCCCTTCCGCAGCTTGCTGGTTCTGAGCAGCCATAGCAGCTGTTTGTAGGGCAATAACAGCCGCAACATTCTCCATTGCTTGTGCAGTATAGTGCACTGCACCCTCATATTACTCATCAGCATGATCATGGTCATCGACAGAACCACCTCGACGACCCTTACCACAACCGCTTCCACGGCCACGTCCACGTCCACCTTTGGGTTCCATAACTGACCTGCAAGACAAACTCAGTTAAATGGCAACCAGAGACATGGAACGTGTGCTCACTAGTTAACACACATTACTTCTATGAAGGGGAACCCTCCACAATTCCACGTAGAGCACAACCCTAAAGCAGCAGAAATATGGCTACAAGAGATAGAAAAAGTATTTATGGCTATCCATTATAGAGAAGACCGAAAGGTGACATATGATGTGTTCATGCTGGTAGGCGCAACAAAAGCTTGGTGGAAAAACAAGTTGAGGTTACTGGAAGGTGAAGGAAGGATTGTCACCTGGGGGCTGTTCAGAGACAGTTTTATCGAAAAGTACTTCCCAAGGAGTGTTAGGCAAGAGAAGGATAAGGAGTTCCCGAGTCTGAAGCAGGAATAGATGTTCGTCGATGAGTACATGATGAGGTTTGAAGCGCAGCTCAAGTTTTCACAGTTCTATCACGTCCATCCAGATGAGGAGTGGGTCTGTCGAAGGTTTGAAGACGGGATGAGACCCAAGCTGAATAGGACGATGCTGCCGTTTGGCATCAGGTTGTTCCCGAAGCTGGTAGAGAAGTTTACTGTTCTAGAGGGACACGACAGGACAAGGATAGTCCCGCCACCAGCAAAGAGTGGTGGACCGCTTCGAAGAGGGGGACAAAGAGGCAGAAGTGGAAGATTTCAGAAGAGGGCAAGATCATATGATCGCCTAGCTCAACATAACATTACTCAAGGAGGAATTAGCGCCAATCAGGGACAACAAGAAATCAAAACCAGTTTCCGATGCGGGGGATCGCATTTGATAAAGAACTGTCCGAGGACCCAACACATCACATGCTTTAACTGTAATCAGATGGATCATTATGCATCAGACTACAATCCCGAAGTCAGTAGAAGGGCTCAGTTTCAACAACCGAGCGGAAGAGCTCAAAGTGGTGGTGGAAGATCACAGAGTGCGAGCAGGAAGAGTCACCCACAAACCACCGAATGGGTGTTTGCTGTAAGAGGATCTGAAACTTCTCGATGCCCTAATTTGATACAAGGTAAAAGTCTAGTCTCTGGTAAGCTTTTATCTGTTTTATTTGATTCGGGCGCTACTCATTCATTCATATCATTAGAGTGCATGGATCACTTAGGGTTACCTGTTTCTTCGCTACCATATGACCAGACTGTATCTACGCCAACATGCAAGTCTTTGACTACCTTGTCTGTGTGCCTTAAATGCCCCATAGTAATAGAGAACCGAACTTTCTTTGTGGACCTTGTTTGTTTGCCTATGCAACAGAGTGATGTTATCTTAGGCATGGATTGGCTTTCGGCTAACCATGTAATCTTAGACTGTTCAAAGAAGACCATTATTTTCTCAGAGCGATCTGTATTGATGCCTGTCGATGAGAGTATTCCGACGAGTGGACGATCAAAGTAGTATGTGATGTTGTTCTCTTATGAGGCCAAGGAAACTCCTAGTGTGGGAGCTTTGCCTGTTATGCGAGAGTTTCCCAAAGTGTTTCCCAATGATGTTCCTGGACTACCACTAGAGAGAGAGAGAGGTGGAGTTTGCCATAGACCTTGTACCGAGGAATGGGCCTATCTCGATAGCGCCATATCGGATGTCTCCAGTGGAGCTGTTGGAGCTTAAGAAATAGTTGGATGAGATGATAGGTAAAGAGTTAATCAGACCTAATGCATCTTTGTGGGGAGCGCCAATGCTGTTTTTGAAGAAGAAAGACGGGTGCTCGAGGTTATGCGTGGACTATCGTCAGCTGAATAAAGTGACAATAAAAAACAAGTACCCGTTGCCGAGGATAGATGATTTGATGGACCAGTTGAAGGGACCAGCTGTTTTTCGAAGATCGATCTGCGATCTGGATACCATCAAATCTGGTTTAAGAAGGAGGATGTGTCGAAGACTGCTTTTCAGAGTCGGTATGGTCACTGTGTGACTAATGCTCCAACTATGTTCATGGATTATATGAACAAGATCTTCCAACCGTTCCTAGACAAGTTTGTTGTTGTGTTTATCGATGACTTTCTTATTTACTCGTTGAGTAAAGAGGAACACCAAGAGCATCTTCGTGTGATGATGCAAGTGTTAAAGGGCCAGTGATAAACCTCAATTTTGTGTATTTTATAGGGGGAATTTGGGGTAATTTCCGATGCATTTCATGATATATATTATTGCATTTCACCCCTTTTACTTAAGTTTTGACAGAATTGACGTTTAGAGCCAGTTTGATGAACTTATGAAGATTAATGAAGGTTTTAGAGTAAAATTGGGTAGAATACGAGGTTAACACGGCCGTGCCAAACATCAGCACGCTCGTTCCAGATGAAGAGCACACCTGTGCTGAAGCCCATGCGCTAGAACATTGTTTTACGAAGTTAGAAAGGCCTGACAGAAGCTAGCACGACCTCAATTGCAAAGAGCATGGCCGCGCCAACTGAAGAGCACGCCCGTGCTATAGCCCGTGCACTAGAATGTTGATTTACGAAGTCAGTAAGCCCTGACATATTTGAGCACGACCTGATATACTGAAGAGCATGCCCATGCTGAGTGAAGAGCACACCCATGCCAATGAAACAGAAGACCAGAATCAAGGCCCGGTCCGCATTTTGTGTTATAAATAGAGGCCCTTTGTGCTACTCTAAAATTATCTTTGCATCTTTGAATCTTTTGCACTTTCTTTCATCTCTTTATTTCTTTGAGTATTATACTCTTGTTTTAGTTTTATTTTGTAGTTTTGATTTCTAGAGTAGGATTTGGCACCTGGAGGTTAAGTTGGAGACAACTTCTCCCTCTTCAACTATTCAGGATGCGTTTTCCTTTGTTGATTTTAGTTTTCTCTATTACTATGAGTAGCTAATTTCCCCACTAGAGTTGTGGTGGATCTTGTGTTAGTAGAAACCCCTTTTTCTAGGTCTTAGCTTTAATTCAATTCTATTTGGTTTTAAAGTTGTTATTTGAATTGTGTTATTCTATCGTTCTTCATCTCATACTAGGATTGCGCACCCTTTGTATGCTTATAATCAATTGATTGACATTTTGGCTATCAAGCCCAATTAAATTGGTAGACCTATAGGATAACCATGGTTTAATATCTAGATTTGTGAAAACGTGATTTATTCCTTTAAATCATTCAACTTCTTTGTGCTTAATGCTTTCTAATCACTTAAGCTCTTTGCTTGACAGCCATTGAGTTTATTTGGGGAAAAAAATATTACTTGCCTGAAAAACAATTAATAGTTTTTGTAGAAGGATTGGTATTCAAAAAGCAATTGCGAAACTAAATAGAATTAGGATTTGGGGGTATCGAAAGCACAAGTGAAACCACGACTCTAGGCACTTTACTCTTGATCTCTAAACTCTCTTTTTACTCTTTTATGATTATCTTTAACACTGCTCCATTCTTATTTATTTTCCAAGTTCTTTATTAGTCTAAATAGCATAAGGATTTCCCTATTCCAGTACTTGGTTTATCACATTGATATCTAAATTAATCTCTTAGGGTACGATATCTGGACTTCCGTCCTATATTACTTCTGCGACAGGGTACACTGCCCTTAAGTGTGTTTTGAATGCAACAACCGGCAGTTGTATGCTAAGCTGTCGAAGTACGAGTTTTGGCTAGAGGAAGTGCAGTTCTTAGGCCATGTGATTAGTAAGGATGGAATCGCAGTGGACCCTGAGAAGGTCGAGACTGTAGTGAGTTGGAAAATCCCTATGTCTGTAAGCGAGGTAAAAAGCTTTCTTGGTTTAGCGGTCTACTATCGATGGTTTATAGAAGCATTCTCTAAGATTGCATTACCAATGACGCAGTTGACGAGGAAGACGTTCAAGTGGTCAGAGGCCTGCGAGTAGAGTTTTCAAAGGCTGAAGAGAAGGTTGGCCACTTCACCAATATTGGTTTTACCAGATCCTTTTGGACGATTTGATGTATACTGTGATGCATCTTATCAAGTCTTGGGATGCATGCTCATGCAAGAAGGAAAAGTGGTGGCATATGCCTCCAGGCAGTTGAGAACACATGAGCAGAACTTCCCAACGCATGATTTGGAATTTGCTGCGATAGTGGTTGCATTGAAGATATGGAAACACTATATATATGGTGCTATATTAAATATATTTAGCGATCATAAGAGCTTGAAGTATTTGTTCGACCAGAGAGAGTTGAACATGCGGCAACGAAGGTGGATGGAATTCATAAAGGACTATGAATTCGACCTGCAATACCATCCAGGTAAGGCGAATGTAGTAATGGATGCGCTCAGTAGGAAGTCCCTACACGTGTTTGCCATGATGGCAAAGGAGCTAGAACTGTTAGAGGCGATTAGAGATATGAATCTGGATACGGAAATCACCGAGGATAGGTTGAATCTGGGGATGATTAAAGTGACTAGCGATTTCCTGGATCTTTTATGGAAGAAGCAAGCTGAGGATAAGTACCTCAAGAGTGTAAATAGGTTAGTAGAAGAAGGTAAGACTTCACAATTCAAGCGAGGTATTGATGGTTTGCTTAGGTATGGTGATAGGGTTTGTGTGCCAGCAAATAGCGAAGTTAAGAACATGGTCTTGGAGGAGGGGCTACCAAGATGTATCAGGACTTAAAGAAGCTGGTCTGGTTGCCGGGGATGAAGAAAGAGGTGGGGGCTTATGTCCTAACCTGCTTGGTGTGTCAGAAAGTGAAGATTGAACACCAGAAGCCAGCAATGTTGTTGCAATCGCTTGATGTCCCAGAATAGAAGTGGGATAACATTGCCATGGACTTTGTTTCTGGGTTACCGAGAACACAGAAAAAGTGTGATGCAATCTGGGTAATCATTGTCAGGTTAACAAAAAATGCGCTCATTTCTTACCTATCGACCAGGGTTATTCCTTGGAAAGGTTAACCCAGATTTACATCGAGGAGGTTGTAAGGCTGAATGGGGTTCCTTCAAGTATAATTTCAGATCGTGGTCCGAGGTTTACCTCAAGGTTTTAGAGAAGCTTAAAAAGTGCTATGGGAACCAAGTTAAGTATGAGTTTTGCCTATCATCCTCAAACGGATGGTCAGTCTGAACGAACAATTCAGTCATTGGAGGATCTCTTAAGAGCGTACATATTGGAGAACACGGGAAGTTGGGATGAGTTCCTTCCATTGATTGAGTTTACTTACCACAACAATTTCCATTCAAGTATTGGCATTGCGCTGTACGAGGCACTGTATGGATGAAAGTGCAGGACTTCATTGTGTTGGTTTGAGACTGGAGAAAGCCAGCATTTAGGTTTAGAATTGGTATAGCAAACAACGGACCAAGTCCATGTGATATGGGAAAAGATGAAGACCGCAAGGGATAGGCAAAAAAGCTATGCCGACAAGAGGAGGAGACCCTTAGAGTTCCAAGAGGCAGACCACATCGTCATGTGAGTTACCCCAAGAATTGGAGTGGGACGGGAAATCAAATCTAGAAAGCTAACACCTAAGTTTATTGGACCGTTTCAGATTCTTCGACGAATCGGTCCCGTAGCCTATCAGATAGCCTTACCGTCTAATCTTTCAAACCTACATGATGTCTTTCACGTCTCTCAACTTAGAAAATATCACCTTGATCCATCACACGTGTTAGAGCCCGAATCAATCCAGCTGAAAGAGAACCTAGAGTTTGAGGCTTTACCGGTACGGTTAGTGGATAGAAGGATCAAAGAGCTGTGTGGAAAGCATATCCGTCTGGTAAGAGTGGAGTGGAACTCAATGACTAGTGATTCAATGTGGGAACGTGAAGTTGAGATGCGCTAGAGTTACCCGTTTCTGTTTTCAAGTATGCGACGGAAATTTCGGGGACAAAATTTTCTTTAAGGGGGGATAATGTAACATCTCGATTTTTCTGTAACTCTAATCGAGTTGGTTAATCTCGATTAGGGCTTTGATTGATTGAGTGAATTGTTTTGTGTTAGTTTAAGACCTAGTTGGAAGCTTAGGAATAGGCTTGAATGCTATTGCAAGTGCCTAAGGTGTAACACAAGAAACTGGGGAAGTCAGATGTTTGGAAGACTTTTCCCAGCTGAGTAGCATGCTCAAGAGTGGCAAGAGTGCACGCTCAAGTGTGCCAATGCTTAGAAGTTGGCATGATGCACGCTCAAGCATGCTGAGTCCGTTTGCCAGTGGGTGTGCTTTTTGACGCGTGTGCGACATATGTCAGGCCCCACAATCAAGCGTGGGCACGCTCAAGCGTGCAAGATCGCCATGCCTAGGCGTGGACAACAGAGTGAAGTTAACTGTTTTCCTTCTTCCTCTTCATTCTTGCACGAAAACTTGGAAGTTTTCAGAGCTTTCTCTACAACTTATAGAGAAACAGAGTTCTTGAGTGAGAAGGTTGGATTTGAGGAAGGTTGGAGCATCGGATCAAGATTCCGACTACACGGTTGTGATCATGATGAAGTTTTCTACAACTTCGACGGATTAATTTCTCGATTCGCCTAAGGTAAACTAGAATCACTGACACATGTTTCTCGTGTTTTTTCGAGTTTCTACCTTACTCTTTTGATCTTTGAGCTTGCCCTAGGACTAACACTATTGCATATGTGTTGTGCTCGTTATTAGGGCAAAGTTCGTGTTCGTGATTGCTCGTGGATTTGAGCATGAGGTTGCGATTGTTGAAGGAGATTTGTGGCTGTTCTTGAGGCTCGTGACTGCGTTCTTTGTGAGCCGGTGATTGTTTGGATTTTCGTGCCAAGTTTTCAGGTGGGGAGAGAGAGTAATGCTGTTGTTGATACGGCAAGAGTAGCGTAGTTGATGTTTTTGTCATGTGTAGGGAGCCCTAACCCTACTAGAGGTTGAGCCCCGATAAAGTACCTAAATCCTAGGTTTAGTTTACTTTGGGCTATCAGGGTTAGACAATGATTGATCGTGGATGAACTGCTTTGTATGACTGATGTGATTTCCGATTGTGATAACTGCTATATGTATACGTGCCTACATGCCTACTTGGTGTATGATATACTTGCTATGTTGTTGCTATTGATATTATTGCTATTACTGTTGTGATTATGCATCGTTTTTCGTGCTATGGCGGTTGTGCCTAAGTTTAGTTGCTAAGTGGCTGTGAGCCATGCTTGTACGAGTTGATACCGTGGACGGATTGCTGCTGTGATGTGATGCGTTGAACAAGTGGGAGCTATGGCTTGTGTTGATGCATGGCATCGTGTGCTGGTTGCTGATTGAGCGCTTAGGCGTGAGGGTCTGGTATCATCTCATTGAGGATGTTTGCTGCATATCATCAGTTGCCAAATGGCGAGGCCGTATGACAGGTAGTCTCGGCTGCCAACATCATGCGAGGTTAGTTGAACCTAAGTGCGGGTACAGAGAGCGGAAGGGGCGGCCAAGTGAGTGGCCTTGGGGATGTTGTCGGCCTCAAGAATAGTCTACAGTGACAGATGAGGTAGCTCATATCGTGTCGTGACGCTTGATCCAGTACGGTTGTCCTGACTAATGTAACGACCCGGACTGCTTTCAGGATTGCCGACTATCCCCATAAACCAACACGGATCTTTTCAGCGTGCTTTGTTCTCACTCACACGCTTTCTGGGAAACTTCCCAGAAGGTCACCCATCCTACCAGTGCTCCAAGTCAAGCACGCTTAACTATGGAGTTCTTATGTTCTAGGCTCCCAAAAAGAAGATGCATCTTGTTTGTATAGGGAGTACCAATCAATTTTTATGAGCCTTTCTTCAACTGTACAGTCCCATACCTGCACAGCCTCAGGATCCTTATCATTCCGATGTGAATTCAGTTCATTTATGTGTCCCTTTGCCTAGAAGCCTGCCATGAGCCGCTCCTTATCCATACCTTATGCACCGACGATCACTCCCCGCCCTCGTCAGCCTCAGGCGTCACAACTAATCCCTGGCTTTCCATGTTCCGGGCTAACGTTCCGAGGCGACCAAGACACGGTCTCAGGCTCGGGAGGGGGATGCACTCTTATTGGTCATGACGAGCGGTTTGGTTTCTTGGACAAGCTAACTTTTGTTCCGGTGTTGAATCACTGTTATGAGACTCGGTTTACATACTGCATGGGATTAGCATCCCGGTCTAGAGGATTGATCCGAGGGTGAGATTTTATGGAGATGGATGCTTGTTGCATGTGTTGACTTGAGAGATGTTTGGATGTGTGGAATATCTGTTCTACCTGCTGTACATGCTACTTGCTATATTTGTTACTGCACTATTGTTGTTATTCTGATAGTTATGCACTGATTCTTATCTCCATGCTATTGTGTTCTTGTCAGTTGTTCTATTTTTGGTTCGCAAGAAGACGAGGAGCCATCAGTTGCAGAGGATGGCCCCGAGGGCACACCCTTTCATCACGTCAGTACCGAGGATGCCGGTGTTGGGACTGATCAAGATCATCTGCCACGATGATAGAGGGTGGCGTGTGGACCCTTCTACATTCCTGTCAGTCTATATCGAACCAGTAAGCATACTGTTTAGAGGAAGGGCATCACACAGAGAGGACGTTTTGGGACCTTACAGAGTCGTCCAGTTCCTACCCTTCACATAGATGTGGCAGCCGCAGGGACGCCACGAGCGGTACTATACCTGGGCAGTGCCAGTGACATCACATGCTTTCAGCTGGAGAGGCTTCGTTCTGCAAGGACGACGGAGGAGGTCGAAGCAGTACTTGAGGACCTACCAGAGGCGTAGGGTTGTGGTGTCGAGCTTGTCATCTGAGTATGAGCCTTTGGTGACTTATAGGCGTACTCATGGCGAGGGTCAGGGTAGTTCAGGGCATCCGCACCACTCATGGCGGATGTCTGCCAGTGCGTCTAGGCAGTGAGCTGAGCGCTTTTATATGTGTTTTTTTGGAGAGATGGGCGGGTAGTGCTGGCAAGCTGTGAGAGCTCCTTTTGTTTCTTTTGCTTGTATATGTTTAAGATCTTTCAATTTTTATTGTACGGCTGTTTGTATATATACAGTATTTCAGTGCCCTACTGATGGGGCCACTTTTATGCATGGTTTATGTATATAGTTTATCCATATCTGCGTTTTACTCTGACGTTTGTTTATACCTTTTCCGTATGCGCTGTATGTTTTGTTTTCTTTGCTTCTGCTACGTTTCTTGAATAACTCGCTAATCCTATAATACAGTTAATGTATAGTTAGTAATACAAGCTTTTGACTAATGGGATTATCCTTTTGAGAAAGGAGGGTCCTCTCATTTTGGTGGTATAAGAGCGTTGAGAACGTTCTGCAGCTTATGGAGCGACTTCATGTATATAGGGTTGTCTCAATTACTATGGTTTTGCATAAATTCCAGAGTGTCTTTCAAACTCCTAAAGGCCTTCCTCTACACCGCACTGACGATCACTGCATTCATCTGGTGGCTAGAACTAATCCTATCAATGTTAGGCCGTATCGTTATCCCCATTATCAGAAATCAAAAATGGAGAAACTGATTCGTGAAATGCTCGAACAGGGTATTATTACTCCTAGCCACAGCCTCTTCTCCTCCCTAGTTCTCTTAGTCCACAAGAAGGATGGGTCTTGGCGGTTTTGTGTTGACCAAAGGGCCCCGAACGCCGCTACCGTGAAAGATAAATTTCCGATCCCTACTATTGACGAGTTATTGGATGAATTGGGTGGTGCGACAGTTTTCAGTAAATTGGACCTTCATTCTGGTTACCATCAGATCAGGGTGCACTTGTGGGACATTTATAAAACTGCCTTTCGCACTCACGATGGGCACTTCGAATTCCTTGTGATTCCATTCGGCCTCACCATCGCCCCATCCACATTTTAAGCTACGATGAATCAGTTGTTCTCTCAATTTCTAAGGAGGTTCGTAATTATTTTCTTCGACGATATTTTAATCTACAGTCCGTCTTTAAGTGATCACTTGGTGCACTTAGAATTAGTTTTGAGTTGCTTGCTGGATAATTGATTTTATGTCAAGCTTTCTAAATGCCTTTTCTGTCAGGAGTCCATTGACTATTTGGGACATATTGTTTCTTCCAAGGGGGTTCACGCCGATCCTAGTAAATTGGAAACCATGGTCAAATGGCCCGTGCCTACCAATGTGAAACAACTTCGGGGATTCTTGGGTCTTACCAGCTACTATCGTCGTTTTATTGCTAACTGACCTTCTCCGCCGCGACTCCTTTGAGTTGTCTTCTGAAGCCTTAGTCGTATTTGAAGCTCTTAAGCAAACTATGATGGCAACGCCAGTGTTATGGCTTCCTGATTTCACCGAAGAGTTTATCATTGAAATAGATTCTTCTAATCTGGGTGTCGATGCAGTCCTCATGCAAGAAAGTCAACCGATAGCCTTTTTCAGTAAGAAACTCGGGCTCAAGATGAGAGCTTCCTCTGTTTATCTCAAGGAATTGCACGCCATAATCGAAGCTTTCCTTAAATGGCGTCAATATCTCTTTGGTCACTTCTTTTTCATCCGCAATGACCATAAAAGTATCAAGGAGCTCTTACAACAGGTCATACAAACCTCGGATCAACAGGCTTATGTTCGCAAGTTACTTGGGTTTCAATGCCGCATTGAATACAAACTTGGTGCATCGAATCGGGTAGTTGACACCTTGTCACGGGTCTGGCAGATTGGCCTAATTTAGGCCCAGACAATCACCCCACACTCTTGCTTTGGTCTCGGGTTCGACTTTTGGATTTATGCAGCAGTTGCAACATGAAAATGCTACTGACCCATACCTTCTGGACTTTTATACTGATTCTCAACAGGGAACTCTTTCCCCTCTACACAATTTTGCGTGGCTTGGTTCTTTACAAGGGTCGCTATGTGATCAACCCCCACCCGCCTTTATGCTCCCAACTTATCAGTGAATTCCATGATACTCCTAGTCGGGGCCACGCTGGAGTCAAGCGCACCTTGGTTCGCCTAACGACTAAATTTTTTTTAGCCCAACATGCGCCGTTCTGTGGAATCTTATGTGGCCTCCTACCTCACTTGTCAACAAATTAAATATTCTACATAGGTTCTTGTCGGTATCTTACAATCGCTCCCGATTCCCAAGGCAGTTTGGGAGGATATTACAATGGACTTTGTGACGGGTCTTCCCCCCTCCAACGGTCTCACAGTCATCGTGGTAGTTGTTGATCGTTTACCTAAATCAGCCCACTTCGATGCAGTACCCACTGCCTTCACTGTTGGGGTTTCAAGAGGGATAATTTTAAAAAGCAATTTTCAAAAACCTCTTGAGCGGAAAAACCCCTCAACTAAGGACCATGTATTGTACATGAATCATAAGAATATTGTGTTTACCTCTTGAAGCGTAGCTTTAACACGAACACTGTGAGCACTTCAGCAGCACTGGTAAATCACAAACACTGCTACAGTTTGAATGGCAACTTGATCTACACAACTACAGTGCAGCAGATCCGAGGAACACTGCTGCTATCACCACAAAGGGAGAGGTTCTTCTATCACCAATATTGCAAAGTAGCAATACCTCTACTCAGTCCACGCGAGCAAACCAACGTCAGAGATAGCGTAGTGCTAGCTATCACGATTGGAAGAGGCGCGACACACAAAGAGAGAAAAGAGGATGCACCTGTCAAGGGTGTACAACGGCTGTTATGAGTGCTCTGTGTTGTGTGTAACTTAAGTGATGTGCACAGCTTACGAATAGCTGTCACTCACTTAACCTAACCCAGTTGGGCTACTGTACACTACAGGCCCAATGTTTAATTATCAATTAAATCAAATTTAATTAATCAATTAAACTAATCTCATTTAATTATTAATTAAATCATATTTAATTAATCAATTAAATTAATTGTATGAACATTTGCTATATGCTGTCACCCTATAGGTTCTCAATTAATTGACAATAATATTAATTATTATTAATCATATTAATAATTAATTAATATTATAAACAATGAGCGATATCTAGCAATACATCATTGCTATCCAGTTAATTAGAATATTGATGATATAATTAAACCCATATTGTAACCATATATAATGTAACATCCTTTCGTCTCAATGTCTTAATTGAACATAAGGCATAAATGTGTCATCCTTGTTAAGTCCAATTATTTATTTCTTGATTTAGTAATTGACGTATGATCATTTGGACCCAATATCTCATATTGTCCCACCTTAGCATGACCACGCATTTCTACGTCGCATACCATTAAGAGGCCTATAGACATTACTCCTGCTATGTAGGAGGGAAGAATACTATCTACATCACTCACATTCCTCAACATGTTTCATTGCAGGCCCAATAACTATCTTTATAGTTGTCCTGTTACAGACAACGTTTAATAGTACCAAAGCCTACAACTACATATGTTAGGAATCGTAGTGACTTCAAGTCGAATGACTACTTCACTATGGACACCATGAGAATCGCTTATGACACTTACATATCTATTTTGCAGCGTTCTCATAGCGGGTCACTCAAGTATAAATATTCCACTAATATTTATTCCTATGTGAAGACTTGATATCTTATATCTATGACCGTGAGATGTGGTCATCAGTACACTCACATAATAGTCCCAATGTAATATTATTATTAACCTTATTAATAATAATACTTGACTATGGATATTTAAGAATAATGTTCTATAATTTAATGGCATCTCACTGTAACACCCTTTCCCGGGGCATCACATTTACGGACATTTTATAAAACTCTAGGGCCGAAAAAGAGGTTAATTAAAAACATTTAAGAAAGATGGGGTAAAATTTTCCTTTTCGCAAGACATAATTGTAAAAGCTTGTAATCATTTATATGTATAAGGTAAATAGAACATTCCCTAATATAATTTCATAAATTCATAAAGGATTTACATTAAACCCAACCCGACTACAGAAATTAAACAGAAAAATATAGACTCAACGTAAAGAATTGGAGACGCAGCTCCTAAACATAAGATACTCGGAGACGCAACTGCATAACACATAAAAGAAAGGTACAGACACTCTGACACCCTACATTGGCCGACAAGAGACTACACATGAAGACATTCCTTGGATCAACCGCTGAATGCTTCTTCTAACTCCTCCCATATGGAGAGACAAGCGAAAGGAATAGGAAGGCATGGGTAGATCACCTCCCTCATAATCTCCTCACTTATCGCCTCTCAACCAAGACCCGTCAAACGAGACCTAACAGGGATCCTAGTAGGGACTACTGCTAGCATTCCTATGGAAGGCATCGCAAATGTTTACTTAGAAGTAACTTTGCTAACAAGCAGCCTATCCCTAACAGGGGGAGAAGGCACTGAACGCTTCGGTGGAAAAGTCCATCTGCCATTCCAATTACGACTACAACCTTGACAGCAGGCGACATGAGAACAAGCGGTGAAGCAGTTAAGAACCCTTCATCCGCGCTCCTTGCGGATGGTGAGTGCAACTCTTCACACATACATTACAAGAATCCCATCATGACTAGTTGTCCAAATGCCGTAACCATTGGGAGGCTCAACAGAGAAATGCATCCGAAGCGCCGGGTGGAGTCTCGGTAGTACGACCTTCTCGGGAGACAACCAAAGAAGCACATAACGATGCAATACAAAGTAATGAGGTGAGATTCCCATCCATCAGCACAACACATGGCAGAAGTAAAAACGGTGCGACATACAAGATAACGACATACTAATCATGCATATCATACATCTCAATATCTCATATAAATCAATCAGCAGCATAAGACATCGTCAACAGAGGATCATAATGTATAACATAAGAATGTATCCATTAACAGTCATGCAATGCAATGCGACGTACAAGACTCAATGCCATATGCCACAAGGGTAAGACTCTGACCTTTATTCCATGGAGCTAAACATAACTGGAGTGAGTGATTGGGAGAACATTGTCTGCGTTATCTCAGCCCAACTTGTGCTATCTCAACAAGATTGCGAATTCGCTTTTACGGCTCTCGCCAGATGTTATTTACCTAAATTGTGATTTGTCCGGTATCCAATCAGGACGTCAGCGTTTTTTGACAGGTCACCCATGGCACAGAGGAGCTACTCTCTGGCCACATGTGGTCTCCCCAACCCCAACTTCTTCAAGATCTCCACGATCATCACCTCCAACAATCGCACCCGCGCAAAGGTTTAAGCTCAACGCCTAGGCACAACGCCCAATTCATGCACAAATGCATATGCATGTCAAAAATTGCCACAACGCAAACACGTAATACACTATCACTGTAACACCACGTCTACCTCTTGATAAATCACAGGGCACCCCTACGGGATCCACTTTCACACGACTTGTCATTAGTCACCCATTCTTGGTTCCGTTCCTTGCGTCCACGTACAACTCCGTCGTTCAGAAAATGATGTTCAAAACTTATAATATATCATTCCATATCCTAGCGTATTATGGAAAACAGGATCCACAAGGATTCCTTTATCACGTCTTTTCACTTATCTATCAAGGGAAACATTTCTTATTTTGTATAAGTAACTCTTTGTGGTTAAGTATTGTGGATCCTTAGATGACCTAAATCATCATGGGTATGGGACATGATTTTCCCATGACCACAAGGTATAGGTGCATATCTTTTATTTAGCATTTGTGAGTCCATTATGGAACTTATCGAATTCCCTTTTTGAATATAAGACATAATTACGCTACTGTAGTTAGATCTTCAAAATACTTTCCTTGGTGGTAAACTAGTTCATGAAACCCTCTTTATCAAACATAATTTGAAAATCTATACTTACGTTCATAAGACATCCAAAACCCCAAGATACGTAGTATCTTGTCTTTTATAAATTTAGTGTAAAACTCCTTTTTGAAAATGATTCCTATTCTTTTTTACTTAGCATAAGATGAAAATGTATCTTACTTTAAATCACCCTTTTCATTTTCAAATGAAAACTATAACGCATTTATTCTATAAGATTCCAAACTTAATCAAAGTAATGTAAAGACTCATTGTTTTAAAGAAAATACTTACAAGAATTCTCATTCCAATTGAAAGTAGGTCTACTAACCAAAACCTTTGGAAACCACATGAATCAATTAGAAAACTCTTTGTTCTTAAAAATCTTTTTCTTAAAACAGCATGTTAAAGTAGGTGGTTGATTTCCGTCAACTTCCCTAACCTTAAAATAATTTTCATATAACTCCAAAGATACTCATTTTCCAATACTTGGTTCTTTAGAACCAAAACTTGATCTCTTAGAAAACCTTTTTCATTTCTATTTCCGTTATACCTTAGTATGGACACATTAAACCCCTTAGCATCAACATTTTAGGTTCTTAGCCCTAGTTACTATGGTATGGCCGAATGCCTCCATGTAAGTAAGGTAGGTCTTTTTAATTTTATTTGCCTTCTTGGAACCATTTTAGTCCATTACACCATTACTTGAACATAGAAGCGTTGGCTTCCCTTTTTTAACTCAACAAGACCGAACCATAAATGGTGTTTTTCAACAAAATACAAGCCATCCAACGATATTCTATCATCATGAAAATCATCTCAACATATAGTCATTTCATCAAGTATTGAAAGCATGAACAAGTTCCTCATTCAAAAATCCTATCCTTAGGTCTTGAACCTAAGAATAGTTTTTCACCATTCCAAAATGATTTTCAACACTAACACTCAAACACAAGTAGTCACACCAACACCATAACCTACAATTCCCAAAATCAACACCAAAACCCGTATACATAAAATTTCAGCATTTCAAGCATAAACTTGTGACACACATTTGATTGACCAAACGAACTCGGTTTTGAGAAAGAGTCATATGAAAGATTAGGATGTCTAGTTTTTGGATATAAAATTTATTTTCACAAACAGTAACTGTGTTAGTACAGTTTCACGAAATAAATAACTGAAGTCAGAATCCATGGCAGAATTTTTATGCTTAGATTGAAACAAGTTTTCGAGGGTCAAATCTTCATGAAATCACACAAGGTCAGATTCGAAAATCACATTTTCACAAACCCTTTTGAACAAAAGATGAAGGAACTCTAGGTTAGGGTTTTCCCTCACATAAAAGTTATTTTCAATCATTCAAACACATCAATGAACACAAATCAAGCAACAAATAATTATTACAACATTGTTCTCATAGAGAACCAAATAGACAAAGTAGGAAACCCTTGGTTTAGGGTTTTTCCCAAACCAAACCCACAAACCATCTTCACCACCACCAATGTGGTGTGATGAGGTTCACTCCCCCATTACCTCTTGTAGATCTTTAGGATGATCAAAACTCCAAGCATCCAAAAGCCATCAATGGCCGAACCTATTCATAAAGGAAAAGGTAAGATCTTGAAGTTGTTTGACAAAAATCATGAACTAGAAGAAGTTGTTTCATGATTCTAAGAAAAGATATGAAGAGAAAAGTGAAGATCAAAGCTTACCCAATGAAGAACACTTTGAAAATCAAGATAGTGTTCTTGAAGGTCAAGAACAAACTTTCTCCAATCAAGAAACTTTCTTCACCAAAGATGATCTAGAGATCAAGACTAACAAAGCTATGGTCTTAGAATTTAGAAACAAGTTTTTGTACATGGAGTTCTAGTGATGGCCGAATGGGTGATAGGAGAAAGAGAAGTGAGAAAATGTTCAAGCTTTTATGAAGAACTAAGCTTGTTTATTGTAAATGAAAAGAAAACAAAGTGTGTTGGTGATGTCTTCATCACTTGGTCATGAGGCCTATTCCATTTGGGCAATCAAAATTTAAATTCAATTTGCTATGTCATACAGGGTAAATAGGTGTAAGAGAATGGATGGTGATGATTGAAAGTGTAGGGTGTGTTGTTGCCATATGGTGCAACAAGTACAAGATTAACCATAAATAGGTTAATTTGCTTTCTCCATAAAAGGAAAAGATACTAGGTTATTAACCAAGAGTCATAAGAATTTAGTCCATTGGTTAAAGGAATGAAAAGGTGATGGATGGGTGACAACGTCTCGTGAAGCGTGAGATGCAGTCATGAACTACTCCCGACACTGGGCCAGAACAACTTCCCGACCCTGGTATGCATCCCAAGGTAAAGCGGTCCTGATTAAAATAATAATATTTTTACCGGTTCCGGCTCAAAACAGCACACTGGGTTCAAAACAATATCTTATGATTATTAAGCTCATAATTGAAATTCAAATATGAATTTCCAATCATCAACTATTATTATGATTATGATTAATCGAATTGTGTTCTCAGTCAAGTTATTCACATAAACAGTTAATAGACAGACAAAGGGTCTTTGGGATGTTACAACACTACCCTCCAAAAAGAAAATTCGTCCGCGAAATTTACCTTAGAAAAGATGCGGAAACTTTTTCCTCACCCTATCCTCCAACTCCCAGGTGGAAACGCCCGAAGTCTCGTTCCATATAACCTTGACCAAGGAAATCTTTCTACTTCGTAGTTGCTTTACTCTTTTGTCTACGATCTTAACACGAAGTACCTCGTAGGTTAAGTTCTCATTTTCAAATATACTGTTTCAACTTGACGACACGGAAAAGATCATCAAGGCAAATCCTTGTAAATTTTTAAAACTCGAAATGCCTTACAAAGATTCGAAAGCGAAAGAGAATAAGGATCATGGGTATTGGACAAATTCCGATACCAAGTCGATAGAAAATTGTAACTCCCGTTCCGATGGCGGTCCTGATACCACTAACGTGACACCCTTTCCGGGGGCATCACATTTACGGACATTTTATAAAACTCTAGGGCCGAAAAACGGGTTAAATAAAAACATTTAAGAAAGATGGGGTAAAATTTTCTTTTTCGCAAGACATAACTGTAAAAGCTTGTAACCGTTTATGCGTGTAAGGTAAATAGAACATTTCCTAATATAATTTCGTAAGTTCATAAAGGATTTACATTAAACCCAACCCGACTACAGAAATTAAACAAAAAAATACAGACTCAACTTAAAGAATTGGAGACGCAGCTCCTAAACATAAGATACTCGGAGACGCAACTCCATAACACATAAAAGAAAGGTACAGACGCTCTAGCACCCTACATTGGCCGACAACAGACTACACATGAAGACATTCCTCGGATCAACCGCTGAATGCTTCTTCTAACTCCTCCCATATGGAGAGACAAGCGAAAGGAATAGGAAGGCATGGTAGATCACCTCCCTCATAATCTCCTCACTTATCGCCTCTCAACCAAGACCCGTCAAACGAGACCTAACAGGGATCCTAGCAGGGACTACTGCTGGCATTCCTATGGAAGGCATCGCAAATGTTTACTTAGAAGCAACTTTTCTAACAAGCAGCCTATCCCTAACAGGGGGAGAAGGCACTGAACGCATCGGTGGAAAAGTCCATCTGGCATTCCACTTACGACTACAACCTTAACAGCAGACGACATGAGAACAAGCAGCGAAGCGGTTAAGAACCCTTCCTCCGCGCTCCTTGCGGATGGTGAGTGCGACTCTTCACACATACGTTACTAGAAACCCATCATGACTAGTTGTCCAAACGCCGTAACCGATGGGAGGCTCAATAGAGAAATGCATCCGAAGCGCCGGGTGGAGTCTCGGTAGTACGACCTTCTCGGGAGACAACCAAAGAAGCACACAACGATGCAATACAAAGTAATGAGGTGAGATTCCCATCCATCAGCACAACACATGGCAGAAGTAAAAACGGTGCGACATACAAGATAACGGCATACTAATCATGCATATCATACATCTCAATATCTCATATAAATCAATCAGCAGCATAAGACATCGTCAACAGAGGATCATAATGAATAACATAAGAATGTATCCATTAATAGTCATGCAATGTAATGCGACGTACAAGACTCAATGCCATATGCCACAAGGGTAAGACTCTGACCCTACTCCATGGAGCTAAACATAATTAGAGTGAGTGATTGGGAGAACATTGTCTGCGTTATCTCAGCCCAACGTGTGCTATCTCAACAAGATTCCGAGTTCGCTTTTACGGCTCTCGCCAGATGTTCTTTACCCAAATTGTGATTTGTCCGGTATCCAGTCAGGACGTCAGCGTTTTTCGACAGGTCACCCACGGCACAGAGGAGCTACTCTCTGGCCACATGTGGTCTCCCCAACGTCCTCAAGATCTCCATGATCATCACCTCCAACAATCGCACCCGCGCAAAGGTGTAAGCTCAATGCCCAGGCACAACGCCCAACTCATGCACAAATGCGTATGCATGTCAAAAAATGCCACAACGCAAACACGTAATACACTATCACTGTAGCACCACGTCTACCTCTTGATAAATCACAGGGCACCCCTACGGGATCCACTTTCACACGACTTGTCGTCAGTCAACCATTCTTGGTTCCGTTCCTTGCGTCCATGTACAACTCCGTCGTTCAGAAAACGACGTTCAAGACTTATGATATATCATTCCATATCCTAGCGTATTATGGAAAACAAGATCCACAAGGATTCCTTTATCATGTCTTCTCACTTATCTATCAAGGGAAACATTACTTATTTTGTATAAGTAACTCTTTGTGGTTAAGTATTATGGATCCTTAGATGACCTAAATCATCAAGGGTTTGGGACATGGCTTTCCCTTGACCACAAGGTATAGGTGCATATCTTTTATTTAAAATTTGTGAGTCCATTATGAACCTTATCGAATTCCCTTTTTGAATATAATACATAATTTCGCTACTGTAGTAAGATCTTCAAAATACTTTCCTTGGTGGTAAGCTAGTTCATGAAACCCTCTTTATCCAACATAATTTGAAAACTCTATACATATGTTCATAAGACTTCCAAAACCCCAAGATACATCGTATCTTGTCTTTTATAAATTTAGTGTAAAACTCCTTTTTGAAAATTATTCCTGTTCTTTTACGTAGCGTAAGAAGAAAATGTATAAGAAGAAAATGTATCTTACTTTAAACCACCCTTTTCATTTTCAAATGAAAACTATAACTCATTTATTTTGTAAGATTCCAAAATCAATCAAAGTAATGTAAAGACTCATTGTTTTAAAGAAAATACTTACAAGAATTCTCATTCCTCTTGAAAGTAGGTTTACTAACCAAAACCTTTGGAAACCACATGAATCAATTAGAAAACTCTTTGTTCTCAAAAATCTTTTTCATAAAACATGTTAGAATAGGTGGTTGATTTCCATCAACTTCCCTATCCTTAAAATAATTTTCATATAACTCCAAAGATACTCATTTTCCAATACTTGGTTCTTTAGAACCAAAACTTGATCTCTTAGAAAACCTTTTTCATTTCTATTTCCGTTATACCTTAGTATGGACACATTAAACCCCTTAGCGTCAACATTTTAGGTTCTTAGCCCTAGTTACTATGGTATGGCTGAATACCTCCGTGTAAGTAAGGTAGGTCTTTTTAATTTTATATGCCTTCTTGGAACTATTTAAGTACATTACACCATTATTTGAACATAGAAGCTTTGGCTTCCCTTTTTAACTCAACAAGGCCGAACCATAAATGGTGTTTTTCAACAAAATACAAGCCATCCAACGATATTTGATGTGTGTGATTTGACATCACATTTCATAGTCATTTTGCATGCATTTTCATGTTAGTCTAAGCATTTTTATTGATATTTTGTTAGTTTTCTGTTTAGAATGGATTATTGTGGTGGTCCTGGTGTTTTTGTGAAGGATTATTGATTAAAAGCTTGGATTAATCCCTATTGGAGCTTGTATGAAGTTTGGAGCTTGAAAGAAGTAAAAACGGAGCAAAACTTGGTGTGACACGGCCTTGCCATGACACGTACCACGGCCACGACCAGAAAAGCTTGAAGGAAATCATTCTTTAAGGTTCAGAAAAAGTCACGGCCTAGGTGTGATACCTGACACGACCGTGACCTAGATAAAAAGAAGGAATCTGGAAGTCCAAAAAGAATCTCGGCTTGGCCGTGACACATGACACGACCGTGATAAATCACCTTATTTCAATTGTTCATGCAGTGGTGTAGCCACGGCCTGGCCGTGACTCGTGACACGGCCCTGGCATCTCTCAGTTCTGATTTGGGTTAATTTTTGATGTTGGGCCTTGTAATCTTTTTGACCTAAGTTATATAAGGAACCATGAGGCTCGAAATTTAGGGGAGAACTTGGCTATTGCTGGTTAGAGTGGAGGCATTAAGGTTTTAGGATTCTTTCTCATTTTTTCCCTTTTTCTATTTGGGAATTTTTCCATGTTTTCTTTGATCAAGGTTGTTACAATGACAATGCTTGAGTAGTTTTCTTATTTCTAGGATTGGGCAATGCTCTTTGGTACATTGATGATGATTAATTCAATTTGCTTATCCTTTTATTAATTTTTGAATGTTCTTTGATTCAATCCTTATTGCGCTTATTCATGTGAATTTGCTGGCCACATATTTGCATCTCATAGATATCTAGGGGCATATCGAGAGGTGAAACTGGGTATTGGAACCATAAGAATTGAACTTAAGGTCTAAATCATGAGAGTAGGTTTAGCCTTTCGAGGACTTAATGAATTGCCATAAAGCTTAAAGGGTTCAATTTAAATTCAATTACCACGAGAGTAGGAATTGGTTTAATTGGACACGGTTCTTGTCTCTTGAGAAATAACGTTAACTAGTTTAGGGTAATTCACCTTCATTGCATTTCAATTTTAATAAAAGGGCTGTCCATTAGGATTTATCTAGTATCATTGTGGTTACCCCCAATCCTGGAAGTTTTCTTGACATTTGAAACCCCTTTCCATAAAGCTTGCTATTTGTGTTCTTGCTCTCTTGCTTTTCAATATTAATTTATTTAATTGCTTGGTTACTACGTTCTTAACACTCCTCAAATATATTCCCTTTGTTTAATTTGATTGGATTAATTAATTAATTGATATTCATAAACATGGTCCTTGTGGATTCGATCTTTTTATTACTTGACGACGAAACTGTACACTTGCGGATTTCACGCATCAAGTTTTTGGAGCCGTTGCAGGGGACTGTGTCTGTATTGAATATAAGTTTAATTTTTTAATTTAATTATGTTAAACATTTTGTTTATTATCATAATATTACGTTGTTGTTTGCTCTTTAGCTTGCTGCAGGTAATCTCTCTGGTTTATGCGAAGTACTAAACGTTCCAGGACTCTTCTTGAAGCAGATCCTGAAATAGAAAGAACTTTTCGTAGAAGGAGAAGACAACAAAGGCAAAAAGCGGGAGAAATACTTGAAACAATACTTGTCATGGCTGACTCAGTGGATAATAGGCCACTCAAGGAGTATGCAGCCCCTAATGCTCGGGGTTTGCAATCTGGAATTGCTAGGGCAGCCATTGAAGCTGGACACTTCACCATACCTCCTACCTTACTCTCTATGATAAGGCAGAACCAATTTGGAGGATTGCCATCAGAGGACCCTAATGATCATGTGTATGTGTTTTTGGAGTTTTGTGAGACAGTCAGGATTGAAGGTGCCTCTGCCGATGCTATTCGCCTCCGCCTATTTCCATCATCACTGAGAGATAGAGCTAGAGCATGGTTGAAGCTTGTTCCCGCTGAAACAATCACTACTTAGGACTAATTGGAGCAAGCTTTCTTGGACAAATTCTTTCCACCTTCGAAAACGGCTCATCTTAGGACCCAAATCACAAGCTTCATTCAGAAAGATAGATACAAGGCTTTGTTGGAAGCTTGCCCACATCATGGGTTAGAGAAATGGTTGATTGTTCACACTTTTTATAATGGGCTTGAATATTCTTCAAAGGTGTCTCTTGACTCCGCAGCTGGCGGACCTTTGATGAATAGAAGTTTAGCAGAAGCTTATGAAATCATGGAGAGTGTTGCTGCAAATCATCACCAATGGGCAAATGAAAGAGGTAATAACCCGAAAAAACTTTTGGGAGGTAAGTTTGAGGTAGATGGCGTTGATATGATAATGTTCAAATTTGATTCTTTGAATAAGCGTTTTGACAAACTTGAAAAGGCTAATGTTAATGCGGTAGGTGCTACTAACGTCTTTTATGAGATTTGTGGAGCACAGGGACACATGAGTATCAAATGCCAAGCTGGAATTGGATCCTCACAAGATGCATCGGTAGAGCAAGTGGAATCATGCCATAATTTTTATGACTTTAACCAAAAGGGGAGGAATGATTCATATAATCAAACCTACAACCCCGGAAGGAAGAACAACCCTTACCTCCCCTACCAGAACAACAACACGTTGAACCACCAATCCCAAGAAGGCCAAGGTAATATGAAGCCTATACCGGGGTACCCTCAGGTACAAAAATCTAAACTTGAGTCTCTTCTTGAGAATTTTGTTGAGAGTCAGTCTAATCAAAATGAAGAGTTTAGGCAACATGGTAAGGTCATGACTGAGGCCATTAGAGAGTTGTCATCGAAAGTTGACAATTTGGCCATTCATAATAAGTTGTTGGAAACTCAGATTGCCCAACAAGCGGGCACTTCACAGAGGCAACAAGGTAAATTTCCTGGACAACCTGAAATAAACCCAGGTAATGAACATTGTAAGGCTGTGAGTTTGAGAAGTGGTAAGCAACTTAAGGGTTCAAAAGATAAAGGGAACGGTGAAAAAAAGAGTGAAGGTGAGGAAGAGGAGCCTACTAAGACACAAACCTTAGATGAAGAAGAACCCAATTAACCAGTGTCTAAGTATGTGGCCCCTAAGCCTTATCAACTCCCGGTTCCCTTCCCTCAGAAATTGGCCAAGGCCTAACTAGATAAGCAATTTGGAAAGTTTCTAGAAGTCCTTAAGAAATTGTACATTAATGTACCCTTCACTGAGGCGTTACAACAAATGCCCACGTACGCTAAGTTTCTTAAGGAAATCTTGTCTAATAAGAGGAAGCTAGAGGAGTATGAGATGATGGCTTTGACTGAGGAGTGTAGTGCTTTAATTCAAAATAAATTGCCTCCTAAACTCAAAGATCCAGGTAGCTTCTCTATTCCTTGTTTGATTGGTAACACTAATTTTGATAAAGCTCTTTGTGATTTAGGGGCTAGTGTTAGTCTTATGCCCCTCTCTGTGTGTAACAAGTTGGAGGTGGGTGAACTAAAATCCACAACTATCTCCCTTCAGTTGGCGGATCAATCCGTCAAATACCCCGTAGGCATCTTGGAGGATGTTCCTATTAGAGTGGGTAAGTTTTTCATTCCTGCTGATTTTGTGGTGCTTGAAATGGAGGAGGATTCACAAACCCCTATTATTCTTGGTAGACCTTTCTTAGCTGTTACAAGTGCTATAATTGATGTTAAAAATGGAAAATTGTCCTTAACTGTTGGTGATGATAAGGTTGTGTTTCATCTTTCTAAATCTATTAAACAACCTTCTTTTGAGGACTCTTGTTGCAGGATTGATTTATTGCACCAGGTAGTAAAGGAAGAATCCGCCAAGATTCACTTTGAAGACCCCTTGGAGAGATGCTTGGTTGGTGGCAGTTCATTGGATAGTGGAGGTGAAGTGGCAGAGTATGCCCACTCGTTAGAGGCTACTCCAGAACTTCCACCTCATAAGGCCAAAGTGGAAAAACTTGAGCCCAAGCCTAAATTTGAAGAGTGGGGGCAGGAAAAAGCTCCTAAGGTAGAACTCCAAACTCTTCCTTTCACTCTCAGGTATGACTTTCTTGGTCCTAACTCTTCTTATCCTGTCATTGTTAGTGCTAGCTTGAATGAGCTAGAGACTGAGAAATTGCTTAGAGCTATTAGAATGCATAGGAAGGTCATTGGTTACACTCTTGATGATATTAGAGGCATAAATCCTTCCCTTTGCATGCATAGAATTTTAATGGAATCTGACCATAAAACCTCAATTGAGCATCAACGTAGACTGAACCCTAATATGAAAGAGGTTGTTAAGAAGGAGGTTCTAAAGCTGCTTGATGCTGGGGTAATTTACCCTATTTCTGATAGTGAGTGGGTTAGTCCTGTGCATGTGGTTCCTAATAAGAGGGATGACTGTGATTAAAAATGGGAAAAATGAATTGATCCCCTCCAAGACAGTCACAGGATGGAGAATGTGCATTGATTATAGAAAATTGAATAAAGCTACAAGAAAATATCACTTTCCCTTACCTTTCATTGATCAGATGCTTGAAAGGCTAGCTAGGCATGCATACTTTTGCTACCTAGATGGTTATTCAGGATTCCACCAAATCCCCATCCATCCTAGTGACCAGGCGAAGACTACATTTACTTGCTCTTATGGCACTTTTGCGTATATGAGAATGCCTTTTGGTCTATGTAATGCTCCCGCTACTTTTCAAAGATGCATGACTGCAATATTTTCTGAATTTATTGAAAACATCATGGAAGTTTTTATGGATGATTTTTCAGTTTATGGAACTAACTTTGATGATTGTTTGTCAAACTTGTCTAAGATATTGTAGAGATGTGAAGAGGTAAACCTTGTCTTGAATTAGGAAAAGTGCCATTTTGTGGTACGAGAGGGCATAGTCCTTGGACATTCGGTTTCAGGTAAAGGAATTGAGGTGGATAAGGCAAAAATTGAAGTGATTGAAAAATTGCCTCCACCAGTGAATGTGAAAGGTGTGCGTAGTTTCTCGGGGCATGCTGGTTTTTACCGGAGATTTATTAAAGATTTTTCAAAAATTGCTAAACCTTTGCCTAATCTCTTAGTAAAAGATGTTGCATTTAACTTTGACCATGATTATTTAGATGCTTTTAGCAGGTTAAAAGAAGCTTTGATCACAGCTCCCATTTTGCAAACTCCGGATTAGAATCTACCATTTGAAGTCATGTGTGATGCAAGTGACTATGTTGTAGGAGCAGTGTTGGGGCAGAGAAAAGACAATAAGGTGCATGCTATTTACTATGCTAGCAAGACACTTGATGGAGCTCAAGCAAATTATGCCCCTACGGAGAAGGAATTGCTAGCGGTAGTCTTTGCTTTTGAGAAATTCAGATCATACCTAGCGAGTTCTAAGGTGATTGTGTACACCGATCACTCGGTACTTAAACACATCATGAGTAAGAAAGAAGCAAAGCCTAGACTCATCCGCTGGATCCTTCTTCTACAAGAGTTTGACTTGGAGATTATGGATAAAAAAGGAACAGAAAATCAAGTTGCAGATCATTTATCCAGACTTGAGCGACCGGTGAATGGGGAGAGCGAAGTACCAATAGATGACTCTTTCCCCGATGAGCAGCTGTTTGCAGTTTCTGTGGAAAATGCCCCTTGGTATGCTGACTTTGGAAACTACTTGGTCAGCAAGGTTCTACCTCCAGATCTTAATTATCAGCAGAAGAAGAAGTTTTTCTCTGATCTGAAGAATTTTGTGTGGGATGAACCATACATATATCGGAGGTGTTCTGATGGCATCTATAGGAGGTGCGTTCCGGAAGAAGAAGTTCAGAGTATATTGAGTTGTTGTCATTCTGCATCTTATGGAGGACATGCCAGTGCCTCTAAGACGGCAGCCAAAGTTCTTCAGTCTGGTTTCTTCTGGCCTCACATTTTCAAAGATGCTCGGAATTTTGTGCTGCTATGTGACCCATGTCAAAGAAACGGAAGTATCTCCAAGAGGCATGAGATGCCTATGAACACTATTCTCGAGGTTGAGATTTTTGATGTTTGGGGAGTTGACTACATGGGCCCCTTTCCATCCTCTTGCAACAACAAATTCATTCTTGTAGTCGTTGATTACGTATGTAAGTGGGTGGAAGCCATTCCTTCTCCAACAATTGATGCAAAGACCGTAATCAACCTATTTAAGAAGATCATTTTTTCGAGGTTTGGAGTTCCTAGAGCTGTGATTAGTTATGGAGGTTCACACTTCATTGAGAGACAATTTGAGAACCTTTTGAAGAAATATGGAGTCACTCATAAAGTAGCTACACCCTACCATCCTCAGACTAGTGGGCAAGTGGAGGTGTCCAATAGAGAGATCAAGAATATTCTGGAAAAGACTGCGTCCAGATCAAGGAAGGATTGGTCCTTAAAGTTGGATGATGCTCTTTGGGCTTACCGCATCGCTTACAAGACTCCTATTGGGATGACACCATTTCGATTGATTTATGGGAAGCCCTGCCATTTACCCGTTGAGCTTGAGCACAAAACCTTATGGGCTATTAAGCTTCTCAATTTTGATTTGAAGGCTGCGGGTGAAAGAGGAAGCTTCAACTTCAGAAGCTTGATAAGCTGAGATTGGATGCTTATGAGACCGCCAAGTCATACAAAGGAATAACCAAGAGGTGGCATGACAAGCATATTCTTCGGAGAGAGTTTCATGAAGGAGAATTAGTGCTTCTTTTCAATTCTAGATTGAAACTCTTTCCCGGAAAGCTTAAGTCAAGATGGTCTGGGCCATTTCTAGTGAAGAAAGTATTTCCCTATGGTGCAGTAGAGGTTTGGAATGAAGAGCGAAGGACCTTCAAGGTTAATGGACAAAGATTGAAGCATTATCTAGCGGAGTAGCAACTCGAGATGAGGAAGAATGTTGCTCTCCGTGACCCAACTGAAGCTGCATAAAAACATAGGAGTCGAGCTAATGACTTTAAACAAGCGCTTCTTGAGAGGCAACCCAAGTTTCACTTTCTTGCAATTCTCTCTTTTGTTTTGTTTTGCTTTTGTTATTTGATTTTGAATAAATTTAGTAGTTAGAACGAAAGGATAACCTACTGATGGGTGTTCCAAGGTTGGATCAAATTTTGAGTCTAATGTTGCAGGAATATCAAGTTTGGAGGTGAGTCACACCCTAGCCGTAGTGGCTGTTACGGCCATGAAGAGCCAGAACTGAAGCTCCAGAAAGGACCATGGGTAGGCCGTGTCATAGGTCACACCCGTGGCTCAGCCCAGAATATCAAAAAGGGGACTTCAAAAAGAGTCATGGCCAGACCGTTTTTGTGGACACGGGCGCGACGTGATTACAAGGTAGGAACAGAAAGAACCACGCCCAAGTCGTGTTGGGAGACACGGGCGTGGCTATCTGGAATTTTTGGAGAGCAGAAGGGGTCACAGCCTGGCCGTGAATTGGGACACGGCCGTGACTTGGCCCAGCGAATTTAAATCTCCCTTTTTCACTCTTCTCCTTCACTATACCCTTTTCCATCATCTTCAACCTCTCTTCTTCCCCTTCCTCTCAAACCACCATTACCAAACCTTGTGTCCTTCACCAAAATCCCGATCCCTCAACCAAATCAACACCATACACTCACCCAACCTCCATTACTAACATATTCCATCTTTTTCTACCTTTTAACCAACTTTCCACCATACCCATATTACCCAAGATTCACCTCCTCCACCTTAACCAACCTAAACCAACCTTGTTTCCTACC
Organism: Ammopiptanthus mongolicus; assembly: GCA_039655645.1. Lineage (NCBI taxonomy): Eukaryota > Viridiplantae > Streptophyta > Magnoliopsida > Fabales > Fabaceae > Ammopiptanthus > Ammopiptanthus mongolicus. The sequence continues at coordinate 67,014,756 of CM077349.1, forward strand.
TCTCTACATACCCTCAACCAAAACCCACCACTTCAACCTACCAATTTTGGCCAAAAACCAAAAGCCCCAAATTTTGTAAACCCTAACCCAAACATTTTGTGAACTGAAAATTGAAAGGGTAATTGAAGCACCCAAACTGATTATTGCGGTGAAGAATGGCAAGCAAGCGTCAAAGAGTTAGCATTGCTTCCAGTTCACGCCAAGGGGGAAGGCGTCGCTCTTCAACAGGTAATGCTCAACCTTCTAACCCCCATGGAATTGAATTTAAAGATGAAGCACAAGGGACTAGTTATGAAATGCTTATTAATAAAAAAATTGCGAATACCAAGTACCTCGATGACATAGTCCTTGATATCTTAGGGATTAGACATGATGTTGATTGGATGCTAGGGAATGTCGGGTTGAGCACCTTTGCTCGCATCCGATATAATGCTTATATCAGGCCAACTTTAAAGTTCCTAAGCTCCTTTCAGGCTAATATTCTGCAAGGGGAGGGTTGCACTGAGGGACGGATCACTTTTTGGCTATTTAATGAAGATCACCAGATGACCCTTGCGGAATTTAACTCTGCTTTTTAATTGCCTGTTGGGCGTGAGAGACATTACCCCAATGAATTTCATGCTAATTATTTTTGGAGCCAAATTTCAGAGGGTGGACCTTATACTGCTAAAAATGCTAAGTCCATAGCCATTCTTCATCCTTGTTTTTGCTATCTCCACCGAGTGATGGCTAATACCTTGTTTGGCTCTGGTGACAATGATGGAAACGTCCGTAAGGACGAACTAGTTTTCCTTTGGGCAATGGTGACAGGTGCTCATATGGATACTGGGTCTTATATGGCCAGACACCTGCTTAGCATGGCAAAACGCGACAAAGGTGCTATCGTCATTGGGGGGTTAGTTACTACTCTTTGCCACCACTTTCAGTATGATTTATCTCAATGTGTGGCGGCCGAAGGGCGGACACGCATTGATCTTGGAGCCTGTATGGCCATCTGCATGATTGTCCGAGAACAGGAGATCTACTGTTTAGTCCTCCTTGACCCTCGCAAAAATATTCCCTTGCCAAACCCCGAAGTCCTTGATGTAACAAACCCAGCTAATTGGGAAGTGCGCCATGTCGAGCAACCTGCACCATTGCATGTTCAACAGCCCTTACGCGCACCACCACCTCCCCTACCTCAGGCAGGGCCATCAAGGCCATCTGGGCCTTCTTCTTCTTCCTTTGCAGGTACATCTGCTGATCCATATGCGCGGTTCTCATCCACCTTTGATTCTAGTTTAGCGAACTAGGAGCGCATTATGAGGAGCAAACACAGCAGCGAGCCTTGCTCCAGCAACTATATGATTGGCACCTGAGCCAGCACCAACCACCACAGTAAGCTATTCCATTTTATTTTTCCCCTATTCCAACTTATTTATTTACATTGGGGACAATGTAAGTTTTAAGCTTGGGGTAGTTTGGGGTATATAGTTTTACTCTTTTCATGTTGCATTGCATTTAGAAAATTTTAGGTTGCATATTGCTTTCCATGCATGATCACACCATTGAGTTGCGCCTGTTTTGATTTTGCATCTTCTTGTTTGAACTTTGTGCCAATTTGTATGAGATGGTGAATTTAGAACCAAATTTCTTATTCTTGTGATAAGGTTATTTTCTAAAGAGTTGATCCTTGAATAGTTGATGATTAGCATAAGGTTCTTGATTTGTGTTTCTCATTGATTATTATTGACCTTCTAAATGTGAGATTCGAGCCTAAAAAGGGGTTATGTGTTGAAAATGCCCCATTCTTTTGTGATTGAGTGTTGTTCCGTCTTGATTGTGCCCTCTAGAACTTGACTTGATACCATATTGAAGCTTAAAAATTTTTGCTGACACACTTGAAAGTGATTGAGGCAATTAGGTATTTTTCTGGCCTTCTGAGCTTTGATTGATTGAATGGTACCTTTAGTTGCCCATTTTGAGCCTAATAAAGTAAAATGCTTTTCTTGGTACCCTGGTATATATTGTAGATATATTCTGTATGGTGCCTTCTAGAGTATCGAAATAGGGTGATGTGTTATTAAAAACAAAAATTGAGAGAAAAATCCCTCTTGTTGATTGTTCTCTTCTCCTGTATGTTCTAAATAAAAAAATAAAAAAGAAAAAAAGAAAAAGAAAAGATATGTAAATTTGGCGAAAAGAACAAGAAAAAGAAAAAAAAAATGAAAGAAAAGAAGGGTGGAAAAGTATTAAGAAAAGTACTATGGGTATTCTAGGAGGTTGCCATACATGTTTGTCATTATGTTAGCCTTTTGATTTTCCTACCCAATGATTGATTCCCATGGCCTCATTACAACCCTATGAAAGACCTCTTGATTTGAGTGTGTTTTCAAAATAAAATAAAGTAGAGATTTTGGTTGATAGTCAAGCTTATGGTATGGCACTTTCTTTGAAGGGAATTGAGCGCATTGTCTATTACTCTTAAACACTTTGAGTGTGGTTAGGAGAGTACCCCCAATTTGTGAGAAACATGGATTTAGGGAATCTAAGCCTCTAAATGGACTTGAATTGGACCATCTCTTGGTTGTTTGAATTGCATTTGCCTATTGCTTGGATTTGTTGATTCTCGGGTTCTTGATTCACTATCTTTGTATTGATTGATAATCTTTCTCTGGCCTTAGTGATTGCTTGAGGACAAGCAAAATCTTAAGCTTGGGGTAGTTTGATGTGTGTAATTTCAAATCACATTTCATAGTCATTTTGCATGCATTTTCATGTTAGTCTAAGCATTTTTATTGATATTTTGTTAGTTTTCTGTTTAGAATGGATTATTGCGGTGGTCTTGGTGTTTTTGTGCAGGATTATTGATTAAAAGCTTGGATTAATCTCTATTGGTGCTTGCATGAAGTTTGGAGCTTGAAAGAAGTAAAAATGGAGCAAAACTTGGTATGACACGGCCTAGCCATGACATGTGCCACGGCCACGACCAGAAAAGCTTAAAGGAAATCATTCTTTAAGGTTCAGAAAAGGTCACGGCCTGGGTGTGACACTTGACACGGCCATAACCTAGACGAAAAGAAGGAATCTGGAAGTCCAGAAAGGATCACGGCCTGGCCGTGACACGTGACACGGCCGTGGCAAATCATCTTATTTCAATTGTTCATGTAGTGGTGTAGCCACGGCCTGGCCGTGACTCGTGACATGGCCGTGGCATCTCTCAGTTCTGATTTGGGTTAATTTTTGATATTGGGCCTTGTAATCTTTTCGACCTAAGTTATATAAGGAACCACGAGGCACGAAATTTGGGGGAGAACTTGGCTATTGCTGGTTTGAGTGGAGGTATTAAGGTTTTAGGATTCTTTCTCATTTTTTCCCTTTTTCTATTTTGGTATTTTTTTCATGTTTTCTTTGATCAAGGTTGTTACAATGACAATGCTTGAGTAGTTAACTTATTTCTAGGATTAACCAATGCCCTTTGGTACATTAATGATGATTAATTGAATTTGCTTATCCTTTTATTAATTTTTGAATGTTCTTTGATTCAATCCTTATTGCGCTTATTCATGTGAATTTGCTGGCCACATATTTGCATCTCATAGATATCGATGGATGTACCGAGAGGTGAACCTGGGTATTGGAACCATAAGAATTGAACTTAAGGTCTAAATCACGAGAGTAGGTTTAGACTTTCAAGGACTTAATGAATTGCCATAAAACTTAAAGGGTTCAATTTAAATTGAATTACCACGAGATTAGGAATCGGTTTAATTGGGCACGGTTTCTTGTCTCTTGAGAAAGAATGTAACACCCCAATTTTTCTTAAACTTTTTAATTAATAAGTAATCAAGTAATTTTATTTTATTGGAGGGTCTAGAAAATTAAATAAATTATTCCGAGGTGATAGTCACACTCTACGCCATCATCGGAGGCTATGGTTAAGTTTTGGGTCGAAAACTCAAACGGAGCCCGATCTATGTTTTTTCGGATGATAGTGTTTTTCTACTATCAAGACCTCATTTTGACTAACGGTCAGAACCATTAGTCTTAAAATTCAATCCTCTACCTTGATGCTAAAGTGTGTCCTGACATCCAAAAATATAAATAATATTTTATATTCGGGTCGAAAATCGATCGGGTAGACGATTCGAGCTGTCTTAGGGTTTTTCGAGAACCTTGAGCCAATTATTTTCATACTAGGGTTATGTTAAATCGTTTGGGGACTCCTACCAGTGTCGTGAGGTTTTTTCAAATGTCGGGATGTGAATTGATCAAATTGCCCTTGGTTAGTTTTTACTAATAAACTTTTAATTTTTTTTTTTTTACTAAGACTTAACCCCTAAGTCTTCTTAATAAATGTACTATTATTCACTCTTATCCTCCCTCACTCTTTCGGCCAGCCCCTCTTCCAAACCCCCATCTTCACTCTTTTCCCTTCTTTCTCTCTTTTCCTCCTCACAAAAACTCCATTTTTAGGAGACTTTGAGTTTGAATTTCTTGAAGCAACCTTCACCAAATTTGAAGAAGATCATCATAGGAGGTAGCTAGTTCTCTCAATCTCTCTTTATTCTTCTCAAATTTCCATGATTAGAAATGTTAGGGTTTTTACCCCCAAATCTTCAAAATTCAATGAAAAATTTTAGAAAAATCATTTCAATACCAAACCAACTTCTATGACCTAGGTTCATGACATACTTGCATGATCCAAGAGATTAGAGCCAAGAAATCTCTCTAGCTATTTTTTTAATGGAGAGGCCGAAACCCCCTTTAGTTCACGGTAGGGTTTTTGGTTGGCTTTTGATGTTTTGAGTTGATATCTAGGGTTATCACACTTAGTTAGGGTGTTATCCAAGAAATGAGAATTTTTGGAGTTCCCTAGCTATTTTTCATTCAATAGGGCCGAACCCTAGGGGTAGTGCAGTAGGAGAAATCTTTATTTTCTTGAGCTAATGCCTTCATTGATTATGTTTAGGGATACCTAAGGATCATTGATTCAAAATTTAGGAATTTTTAGACATCCCTAGCCTAATTAATTAAATAGGGGCAGTAGCTAATCTTGAGGAATTAGGGAGTTTTTGATTTAATTGTATTAATTTCTGGCTGTGTTCTGCTATATAGAATCGGACAGGACTCGAACATCCGACAGCGCACTCGACTGACAGCTGCGGAGTCGTAGCCGGAGCTGCATGAGGAAATCACTAAGGTGGGGAGAAAGAACTAATATCGTCGGGAAGACAAGCTTAGTATAGAGTATATATATCTGTGTAGGGGAATCCTTAAACCCTACTAGAGGTTGAGCTCAGGATAAAGTGCCTGGACCATGGGTTTAGGTACTTTTGGGCTATCACCACTAAGTTGATATCATGGATGATAAAATTGATTGAGGTTGATTTGTTGATTTGTTTAATTGATTATCTGTTTACATGTTGTTAAACTGTTGGAGTGATTTACTATTATCTGGCTTTATAATGATATCTGCACTGGATGAATTACTATTGTAATGTTATTGTGATTTGATTGGTGGTTGAATGTTGATGAGAGTATGGTGAGTGATGATGTTGTTTGGGTTGATATCGTTGTAGTCCCGAACGTGGAGCTATGGCTCGTAGACGCAAGGCGTCGTGATGCTGATGCTGATGTGATGTTGATGATGATGTGATGCGATGTGTCGTGGTCGTGGACGAGTGTTTAGGCGTGAGGTTCCGATATCAACCTGCGATGGATGTTTGTTGTATATTCATATCATTTCATACTAAGCATTTGGTCCCAAAGGGGGATGTCCAATTGGGGACGTTACTTAAAATCCCGAGGCGGGATGTGATGTGATGTAATCCCGACGGGGATGTTCAATTGGGGACGTGATGTATCGGGCGACATTCATGTAGGGAAGACAACATATACATAGGGACTAGTATCCCTATTATAGGCTTATTTGAGAGAATGATGTTTGAGATGATTGTGATGGGTGACTTAAGAGATGGGTGATGTTGTGTTGTATATGTTATCTGTGTTGTGCGATGTATATATATATATATATATATATATATATATATATATATATATATATATATATATATGCTGTAATGATGCCCCTCTCCCATATTGATGAATTATGTTTCTTATCTCCCGCATTTTTTCTGTATGTGTTATTTCTATTTTATGGAAAGACCCCGAGGAGGAACCAGTTGCCGAAGAGCTGGACGGCGTTCCATACGAGCTTGACGCTGAAGGACGTGCCACAGACCCTAGCCTCGAGAGGTTGGGCAGTGATCGTGGTTAGCCGAAGGATTGTCTGTCGGCCTACTTTTCCTGCTTTTACTTTGGTCTGTATTAAAACACTCGTATGATTTACTTTATTACTGTAGTCCCACTAACGGGGCGACTGATGTATGTGAAATATTTATTTATATTTTCAAGCTATGTACTCTGAAGCGTTGTGTGCCGTATATTTGTCTGCTTCCGCGCTTAATTTTCCGCTTCGCTTCGTATTAATAAGGCGCGCTAACGTTTATAATGCGGTTAAGGTTAGTTAATATCTTAGGTTCTACTAATGGGACGGCAGGTCGTTTCATTTATTGGTATTAGAGCAGTTCGATTCTAATATCGTACTGTGAGGTTTAGGAAGTGTACTGGCTTGGTAAGTTGGATCCACATTGGGTACCAACTGTGTTGGAAAAAGGGTAGAGCGTCCCATGCGCAAGTTATCGAATGCGATAACTGTTTTGTTCATAAGGCATGCTATATATATCGGTTGATGAATATAGTGTGTGCTTATGTCTGGCTCGCGTGGCGAGAGTCGGTTTCCCGTAGCGAGGCCGAACGACTACACCTTACTGATCAGGCTAGCCTTTCTGGCTCGCGAGGCGACAATATGTTCGCTTCGCGAGGCCGCGAGGCTATTCTTCACTGATCAATCTGGCCTTCTATCTCACCAAGTGAGTAGAGGTTCGCGTCGCGAGGCCGAGGGGCTGTTCATTACTGATCAGGCTAGATTTCTGGCCCGCGTGGCTAGTAGAGGTTCGCGTCGCGAGGCCGAAGGGCTGTTCTTTACTGATCAGTCTGGCCTTTTGGATCGCGAGGCGATCATCGTTTTCGTGACGCGAAGCCAAAGGACTTTCTGGCTCGCATGGCGAGTATAGTTTCGTGAGGCGAGCGCCTTCTTTGTGCCTTTTCCCTTGTTTTCTTCATTTTCTTTCCTAGCTAACAAACTAGATATGTCTTATGGATCGAAGCATTGTAAGACATATAATGCATGTATGAGATAATGCAGTGTGTATGTCTTACAAATGTGAGCTGAGAATTTCTTCTACGGGAAATTAAATGGCTTGTGGACGAGGTAGAGACAGAAGATGCTGGATTGAGTACTTTTATGAAAGGGAAGCCGCCACCGTTTCATGGTGACTTCAATCCGGAGGGATCAGAACTCTGGATACATTAGCTGGAGAAAATCTTCGCGGCAATGCACTGTCGTGAGGACAAGAAGGTGACCTATGCATCCTTCATGCTGATGGGAGGTGCAGAGCTATGGTAGAAGGGCTAGCAGAGAATGCTTGAAGCAGAAGTAAAAGTTATTAACTAGGAACTATTTCGGAAATGCTTTCTAGAGAAATATTTTCTCAGATTGATGAGCAGAGATATAATCCGCTTTAGGTATCGTACCAGGAATACCGAATGGCTCCAGCGGAGTTGGCAGAGTTGAAAAAAGTAGTTAGATGACATGTTGGATAAGGGGTTTATAAAACGGAGTGCTTCACCTTGGGGAGCGCCGGTGCTGTTCGTCAAAAAGAAGGACGGCAGTTCAAGGTTGTGTGTGGACTACAGACAACTCAACAAGGTGACGATCAAGAATAAATATCCGTTGCTAAGGATTGACGATCTTATGGACCAATTAAGGGGAGCAACGGTATTTTCTAAGATTGATCTGAGATCCGGTTATCATCAAATAAGGGTGAAAGAAGATGATATACCGAAAACGGCTTTCAGGAGTCGGTACAGACACTATGAGTATCTAGTTATGCCTTTTGGTATGACTAATGGTCCTGCAGTGTTCATGGATTACAAGAACAGAATCTTCAGACCGTACCTCGATAAGTTTGTCGTTGTTTTTATCGATGACATCCTTATCTACTCCTTAGACAAGAAAGAACATCAAGAGCATTTGAGGGTTGTACTTCAAGTTCTTAAGGACAGACAACTCTATGCCAAGTTGTCAAAGTGCGAGTGCGAGTTCTGGCTGGAAGAGGTACAATTCCTTGGACACGTGATCAACAAGGATGGTATAGCATTAGAAGCTATGGTTAAATGGGAAAGCCCTCAGACGGTAACCGAGATCAGAAGCTTTCTCGGAATAGCAGGATACTACAGGAGGTTTATCGAGGGATTCTCGAAGATTGCGTTACCTCTAATGCAATTAACGTGGAAAGGAAAAACATACGAATGGACAGAAGAGTGCGAGGCTAGTTTCCAAGAGCTAAAAAAGAGACTAACTACATCTCCGGTACTAGTCTTGCCAAATCCATCAATGTCCTTCGATGTGTACTGTGACGCATCGTATCAAGGTTTGGGTTGTGTGCTTATGCAAGAAAGGAAAGTGGTAGCCTATGCTTCCAAACAACTAAAAGTGCACGAACAGAATTACCCAACCCATGACCTAGAGTTGGCCGCAATAGTGTTTTCATTGAAGATATGGAGACACTATCTTTATGGCGCTAAATTCAGCGTGTTTAGCGACCATAAAAGTTTGAAGTATCTGTTCGACCAAAAGGAGTTGAACATGCGGCATAGGAGATGGATGGAATTCATAAAGGATTATGAATTTGATCTATAGTATCACCCAGGAAAGGCCAACGTGGTGGCAGATGCACTGAGTCGGAAATCTCTGCATATGTCTGCTATGACGGTGAAGGAACTGGAACTGCTGGAACAGTTCAGGAATCTGAGCCTGGACGTGGAGTTATCCAGAGATAAAATAAGTTTAGGAATGGTCACTATCACTACTGATTTTCTAAACTTGATCTGGAAGAAGAAAGGAGAAGATCAGTACCTGCAAAAAAAGAACCAGATGGTAGAAGAAGGAAAGACTTCGGAATTCAGGAAAGGTAATGATGGAATTCTGAAGTTTGGAGACAGGATATGTGTGCCCAAGGATAGTGGAGTTAGGAACATGATCTTGGAGGAAGCACACAAGAGCAAGCTGAGTTTTCATCCCACATCTACAAAGATGTACCAGGACCTAAAGGGAATGTTTTTGTGGCCTGGGATGAAGAAGGAAGTAGCAGAATATGTCCAATCCTGTCTGGTGTGTCAAAAGGCAAAGATTGAAGACCAGAAACCGGCAGGGTTATTGCAATCACTGGACGTCCCAGAATGGAAATGGGATAGCATTACAATGGATTTTGTTTTCGGACTACCAAGGACGCAAAAGAGGTGCGATGCAATTTGGGTAATCGTTGACAGGCTTACGAAATGTGCTTATTTCTTGTCGATCAACCAGAGATATTCTTTGGAAAGATTAACCCAGATTTATATCAGGGAAATAGTGAGATTACATGGAGTACCTTCGAGTATAATTTTGGAGAGGGACCCGAGATTTACTTCCAGGTTTTGGCAGAGTCTAAATGGTGCATTGGGAACTAAGCTCAGAATGAGTTCAGCTTACCATCCGCAGACGGATGGTCAGTCTGAAAGGACGATTCAATCGTTGGAAGATCTTTTAAGGGCTTGTGTTTTGGAAAACACAGGAAGTTGAGACAAGTTTCTTCCACTGATTGAGTTCACGTACAACAACAGTTTCCACTCGAGTATTAGCATGGCGCCATACGAGGCATTGTATGAACGAAAGTGCAGAACACCGCTCTGTTGGTATGAAACCAGGGAAAATCAGTTAATAGGCCCAGAGATGGTGCAGCGAACGACAGAGTAAATTAAGAAAATTCGGGAAAAGATGAAAGTCGCATGGGATCGGCAGAAAAGCTACAGTGACAAGAGGAGGAGACCTTTGGAGTTCCAAGAAGGCGGTCATGTCTTTATGAGAGTCACTCCAAGAACTGGAATCGGCAGGGCAATCAAATCTAGAAAGCTTACCCCTAGATTCATTGGACCATTTCAAATTCTCCGCCGAATTGGTCCAGTTGCCTACTAAATTGCTTTACCTCCCAACCTATCCAATATTCATAATGTATTCCATGTATCCCAACTCAGAAAATACCATCCTGATCCATCACACGTGATGGAGTCCAAATCAATCCAGGTAAGGGAGAACTTAGAATATGAAGCGTTGCCTGTACGGATTGAAGACACGAGGGTGAAAGAACTCCGCGGGAAACGAATTCCCTTAGTCAAGGTCATATGGGATGCTACAACAGGAGATGCCACCTGGAAACGTGAAGAGGATATGCAGCAGTGATATCCGCATCTATTCTAAGATACGTCGAATTTCGTCCTCGAAATTCTTTTTAAGGGGGGTAGTAAAGTAACACCCCAATTTTTCTCAATCTTTTTAATTAATCAGCAATTAAGTAATTATATTTTATTGGAGGGTCTAGAAAATTAAATAAATTATTCCGAGGCCATAGTCACACTCTACGCCATCGTAGGAGGCTATGGTTAAGTTTTGGGCCGAAAACTCAAACGGAGCCCGATCTATGTTTTTTCCGATGATAGTGTTTTTCTACTATCAAGACCTCATTTTGACTAACGGTCAGAACCATTAGTCTTAAAATTCAATCCTCTTAATTTTTGCTAAAGTATATCCTTACGTCCAAAAATATAAATAATATTTTATATTCGGGCCGAAAATCGTTCGGGTAGACGATTCGAGCTATCTTGGGGTTTTTCGAGAACCTTGAGCCAATGATTTTCATACCAGGACTATGTTAAATCATTTGGGGACTCCTACCAGTGTCGTGAGGTTTTTTCAAATGTCGGGATGTGAATTGACCAAATTGCCCTTGACCTTTTACTTTTTTTTTTTACCTTTTACTTTTTTTTTTTACTAAGACTTAACCCCTAAGCCTTCTTAATAAATGTACTATTATTCACTCTTATCCTCCCTCACTCTCTCGGCCAGCCCCTCTCCCAAACCCCCATCTTCACTCTTTTCCCTTCTTTCTCTTTTTTCTCTCTTTTCCTCCTCACAAAAACTCCATTTTTAGGAGACTTTGAGCTTGAATTTCTTGAAGCAACCTTCACCAAATTAGAAGGAGATCATCATAGGAGGTAGCTAATTCTCTCTATCTCTCTCAATCTCTCTTTATTCTCCTCAAATTTCCATGATTCGAAATGTTAGGGTTTTTACCCCCAAATCTTCAAAATTCAATGAAAAATTGTAGAAAAATCATTTCAATACCAAACCAATTTATATGGCCTAGGTTCATGATATACTTGGATGATCCAAGAGATTAGAGCCAAGAAATCTCTCTAGCTATTTTTTTAATGGAGAGGCCGAAACCCCCTTTAGTTCAGGGTAGGGTTTTGGTTGGTTTTTGATGTTTTGAGTTGATATCTAGGTTTATCACACTTAGTTAGGGTGTTATCCAAGAAATGAGAATTTTTGGAGCTCCCTAGCTATTTTTCATTCAATAGGGCCGAACCCTAGGGGTAGTGCAGTAGGAGAAATCTTTATTTTCTTGAGCTAATGCCTTCATTGATTATGTTTAGGGATACCTAAAGATCATTGATCCAAAAGTTAGGAATTTTTAGACATCCCTAGCCTAATTAATTAAATAGGGGCAGTAGCTAATCCTCAGGAATTAGAGAGTTTTTGATTTAATTGTATTAATTTTTGGTTGTGTTCTGCTATATAGAATCGGACAGGACTCGAACATCCGATAGCGCACCCGACTGACAGCTGCGGAGTCGTAGCCGAAGCTGCACGAGGAAATCACTAAGGTGGGGAGAAAGAACTAATATCTTCGGTTAGGCAAGCTTAGTATAGAGTATATATATCTGTGTAGGGGAACCCTTAAACCCTACTAGAGGTTGAGCCCTGGATAAAGTGCCTGGACCCTGGGTGTAGGTACTTTTGGGCTATCAACACTAAGCTGATATCATGGATGATAAAATTGATTGAGGTTGATGTGTTGATTTGTTTAATTGATTATCTGTTTACCTGTTATATTAAACTGTTGGAGTGATTTACTATTATCTGGCTTTATAATGATATCTGCACTGGATGAATTACTGTTGTAATGTTATTGTGATTTGACTGGTGGTTGAATGTTGATGAAAGTATGGTGAGTGATGATGTTGTTCGGGCTGATATCATTGTGGTCCCGACTAAAGAGCTGTGGCTCGTAGACGCAAGGCGTCGTGATGCTGATGCTGATGCTGATGCTGATGTGATGTTGATGATTGATGTTGATGTTGATGTCATGCGATGTGTCGTGGTCGTGGACGATTGTTTAGGCGTGAGGTTCCGATATCAACCTGCGATGTATGTTTGTTGCATTTTCATATCATTTCATACCACAGCATTTGGTCCCAAAGGGGGATGTCCAATTGGAGACGTTACTTAAAATCCCGAGGCGGGATGTGATGTGATGTGGTGTAATCCCGACGGGGATGTCCAAGTGGGGACATGATGTATCGGCCGACATGCATATAGGGAAGACAGCATATACATAGGGACTAGTATCCCTCTTATAGGCTTATTTGAGAGAATGATGTTTGAGATGATTGTAATGGGTGACTTAAGAGATGGGTGATGTTGTGTTGTATATGTTATCTGTGTTGTGTGGTGTATATATATATATATATATATATATATATATATATATATATATATATATATATATATATATATATATATATGTATATGTTGTAATGATGCCCCTCTCCGATATTGATCAATTATGTTTCTTATCTCCCGCATTTATCTGTATCTGTTATTTCTATTTTATGGAAAGACCCCGAGGAGGAACAAGTTGCCGAAGAGCTGGAAGACGTTCCATACGAGCCTGACGCCGGAGGACGTGCCACGGACCCTAGCCTCGAGAGGTTGGGTAGTGATCGTGGTTAGCCGGAGGATTGTCTCTCGGCCTACTTTTCCCGCTTTTATTTTGGTCTGTATTAAAACACTCGTATGCTTTACTTTATTACTGTATTCCCACTGACGGGGCGACTGATGTATGTGAAATAATTATTTATATTTTAAAGCTGTGTACTCTGAAGCGTTGCGTGCCGTATATTTGTCTGCTTCCGCGCTCAATTTTCTGCTTTGCTTCGTATTAATAAGGCGCACTAACGTTTATAATGCCATTAAGGTTAGTTAATATCTTAGGTTCTACTGATGAGACGGCGGGTCGTCTCAAAAACATTAACTAGTTTAGGGTAATTCACCTTCATTGAATTTCAATATTAATAAAAGGGCTGTCAATTAGGATGTATCTAGTATTATTGTGGTTACCCCCAATCCTGGAAGTTTTCTTGACATTTGAAACCCCCTTCTATAAAGCTTGCTATTTGTGTTCTTGCTCTCTTGCTTTTCAATATTAATTTATTTAATATCATGGTTACTACATTCTTAACACTCCTCAAATATATTCCTTTTGTTTAATTTGATTGGAATAATTAATTAATTGATATTCATAAACATAGTCCTTGTGGATTCGATCTTTTTATTAATTGACGACGAAACCGTACATTTGCGGATTTCACGCATCAATATTCTAGCATCATGAAAATCATCTCAACATATAGTCATTTCATCAAGTATTGAAAGCATGAACAAGTTCCTCATTCAAAAATCCTATCCTTAGGTCTACAACCTAAGAATAGTTTTTTACCATTCCAAAATGATTTTCAACACTAACACTCAAACACAAGTTGTCACACCAACACCATAACCTATAATTCTGAAAATCAACACCAAAACCCGTATACATAAAATTTCAGCATTTTAAGCATCAACTTGTGACACACATTTGATTGACCAAACGAACTCGGTTTTGAGCAACATTGTTCTCATAGATAACCAAATAGACAGAGTAGGAAACCCTTGGTTTAGGGTTTTCCCCAAACCAAACCCACAAACCATCTTCACCACCACCAATGTGGTGTGATGAGGTTCACTCCCCCATTACCTCTTGTAGATCTTTAGGATGATCAAAACTCCAAGCATCCAAAAGCCAAAGATGGCCGAACCTATTCATAAAGGAAAAGCTAAGATCCTGAACTTGTTTCACAAAAATCATGAACTAGAAGAAGTTGTTTCATGATTCTAAGAAAAGATATGAAGAGAAAACTGAAGATCAAAGCTTACCCAATGAAGAACACTTTGAAAATCAAGATAGTGTTTTTGAAGGTCAAGAACAAACTTTCTCCAATCAAGAAACTTTCTTCACCAAAGATGATCTAGAGATCAAGACTAACAAAGCTATGGTCTTAGAATTTAGAAACAAGTTTTTGTACATGGAGTTCTAGTGATGGCCGAATGGGTGAGAGGAGAAAGAGAAGAGAGAAAAAGTTCAAACTTTTATGAAGAACTAAGCTTGTTTATTGTAAATGAAAAGAAAACAAAGTGTGTTGGTGATGTCTTCATCACTTGGTCGTGAGGCCTATTCCATTTGGGCAATCAAAATTTAAATTCAATTAGCTATGTCATACAAGGTAAATAGGTGTAAGAGAATGGATGGTGATGATTGAAAGTGTAGGGTGTGTTGTTGCCATATGGTGCAACAAGTACAAGATTAACCATAAATAGGTTAATTTGCTTTCTCCATAAAAGGAAAAGATGCTAGGTTATTGACCAAGAGTCATAAGAATTTAGTCCATTGGTTAAAGGAATGAAAAGGTGATGGATGGGTGACAATGTCTCGTGAAGCGTGGGATGCAGTCATGAACTACTCCCGGCACTGGGCCACAACAACTTCTCGACCCCGGGCCATATTACTTCCCGACCCTGGTACGCATCCCAAGGTAAAGCGGTCCCGATTAAAATAATAATATTTTTACCGGTTCTGGCTCAAAACAGCACACTGGGTTCAAAACAATATCTTATGATTATTAAGCTCATAATTGAAATTCAAATATGAATTTCCAATCATCAACTATTATTATGATTATGATTAATCGAATTGTGTTCTCAGTCAAGTTATTCACACAAACAGTGAAAAGACAGACAAAGGGTTTTTGGGATGTTACAACAATACCCTCCAAAAAGAAATTTCGTCCCCGATATTTACCTTAGAAGAGATGCGGAAAATTTTCCCTCGCCCTATCCTCCAACTCCCAGGTGGAAATGCCTGAAGTCTCGTTCCAGATAACCTTAACCAAGGAAATCTCTCTCCCTCGTAGTTGCTTTACTCTTTTGTCTTCGATCTTAACACGAAGTACCTCGTAGGTTAAGTTCTCGTTTTCAAATATACTATATCAACTTGATGACACTGAAAAGATCATCAAGGCAAATCCTTGTAAATTTTTAAAACTCGAAATCCCTTACGAAGATTCGAAAGAAAAAGAGAATAAGGGTCATGGGTATTGGACAAATTCCGATACCAAGTCGATAGAAAACTTTAACTCCCGTACCAATGGCGGTCCTGATACCACTAATGTAACACCCTTTCCGGGGGCATCACATTTACGGACATTTTATAAAACTCTGGGGCCGAAAAATGGGTTAATTAAAAACATTTAAGAAAGATGAGATAAAATTTTCCTTTTCGCAAGACATAACTGTAAAAGCTTGTAATCGTTTATGCGTGTAAGGTAAATAGAACATTTCCTAATATAATTTCATAAGTTCATAAAGGATTTACATTAAACCCAACCCAACTACAGAAAGTAAACACAAAAATACAGACTCAACGTAAAGAATTGGAGACGCAGCTCCTAAACATAAGATACTCGGAGACGCAACTCCACAACACATAAAATAAAGGTACAGACACTCTGACACCCTACATTGGCCGACAACAGACTACACATGAAGACATTCCTCGGATCAACCGCTGAATGCTTCTTCTAATTCCTCCCTTATTGAGAGACAAGCAAAAGGAATAGGAAGGCATGGGTAGATCACCTCCCTCATAATCTCCTCACTTATCGCCTTCTAACCCAGACCCGTCAAATAAGACCTAACTGTGATCCTAGCAGGGTCTACTGTTGGCATTCCTATGGAAGGCATCGCAAATGTTGACTTAGAAGCAACTTTGCTAACAAGCAGCCTATCCCTAACAAGGGGAGAATGCACTGAACGCATCGGTGGAAAAGTCCATCTGGCATTCCACTTACGACTACAACCTTGACAGCAGACGACATGAGAACAAGCGGTGAAGTGGTTAAGAACCCTTCCTCTGCGCTCCTTGCGGATGGTGAATGCGACTCTTCACACATACGTTACTAGAAACCCATCATGACTAGTTGTCCAAACGTCGTAACCATTGGGAGGCTCGACAGAGAAATGCATCCGAAGCGCCGGGTGGAGTCTCGGTAGTACGACCTTCTCGGGAGACAACCCAAGAAGCACACAACGATGCAATACAGAGTAATGAGGTGAGATTCCTATCCATCAGCACAACACATGGCAGAAGTAAAAACGGTGCGACATACAAGATAACGACATACTAATCATGCATATCATACATCTCAATATCTCATATAAATCAATCAGCAGCATAAGACATCATCAACGCATGATCGTAATGTATAACATAAGAATGTATCCATTAACAGTCATGCAATGCAATGCGATGTACATGACTCAATGCCATATGCCACAAGGGTAAGACTCTGACCCCTACTCCATTGAGCTAAACATAACTAGATTGAGTGATTGGGAGAACATTGTCTGCATTATCTCAGCCCAACGTGTGCTATCTCAACAAGATTACGAATTCGCTTTAACGACTCACGCCAGACGTTCTTTACCCAAATCGTGATTTGTCCGGTGTCCAGTCAGGACGTCAGCGTTTTTCGACAGGTCACACACGTCATAGAGGAGCTACTCTCTGGCCACATGTGGTCTCCCCAACCCCAATGTCCTCAAGATCTCCACGATCGTCACCTCCAACAATCGCACCCGCACAAAGTTCTTGTTGCACCGTAAGTAAGCCTGTTATCCCTTTCCATGCATGCTTCGTAAAGGTGGTTCTATTATCATTAATAGTAGAAACTTCATAGTTAACCTTGTGTGAGTTTATCTCTTTAGCTGCTAGATGCTGTCTTTGTTGTGGACTGGTTGTCTGCCAACCAAGTCCGAGCTTATATAAATTTCGAGGACGAAATTTTTATAAGGGGGTGGAATTATAGCACACCAGTTTTCGCTTGCTTGTTATGTAGTGTTGTAATATTTGTTATCCTTGCTGTTATATATATATATATATATATAGTGTTGTTGTGCTTGCCTTAGGTGTTTAGGGACGTGTTTTTGGGTAGTTAACCTTAGAACAAGTGATATAAGTGATCTTGTCCGGGTGGAACGCCCGTGCTCTTGTATATCACGCCCGTGCCAATTGATTAGCTTGCTCGTGCTCTTCGTGCGTTCAGAAACGCGTTTTGGGCTTTAGGTTGACCCGTTTTGTCCCAATCCTTTTTATACCTCTGATGCTCGACCTAAACCTCATAGCCGTTAATCCTAATGTTAGAAACAACCGTCTTATACCTTTCTCTTGGGTTCCCATTGAATGCTTGAGCGTCCCCAATCCTTGTTTGGGTGTTTTTCGTCAAGAACACATCCCTGTGGTATTTGCTGTTTCGTTTAGGGTTAAGCTGCTAGCTTAGGGTTACTCTAAGGTAAGGTAACCAACCATATTCATCATTTTCTTTGAATCCTTTAAGTTTATTGTTGAACCGTTTTCTCCCTGTCAACCCAGACTTCGTCTTTCATGTGTCGGTGCTGTGAATAACAACTAGCAGATTAGTTCCCCCAGGATATAATCGAGCTATGTGCATAACCCTTGTGTTAATTCCCTTTCCTTTCTTTGTTTGGGAATTAACTACCTTTGTCCTTTCTTGATGTTCTTGGTCAAGCTCGCTGCACCTGTTGAACCCGTTTTGAGGCGTCAAGCGTGGACTTCGCACTTGTTGGCTCATAGGTTGCAATCGTCACGCTAGGTATGGGGAGAAGGGATTAGTATAACATATAGGTTCTAGGGTATCATAAGATGAGGGTTAACCCATGACTCTATTTGTGTGCTATATGCCTTAATTGTTGTATGGAGTTGTTATGGTTATTTATATATGTTGTTAATTGTTTAATTGGTCTGTATGATCTTGGCATGATATTTATGATGTTGTTTATGACGTTGTTTATGATGATGATGATGATGGTATGCCATGATTGTATGAGTTGGTATGGTTGAACTGCTGTTAAATCTATGTTAATAAAGGACATAGGGATGTTAGCTCTAAGCCTAAAATTATGATTAGTCTAATTGATGTGCATAAAACATGAAGATGTTGATGAGGGGTGAGATTAATGCCAATGGATTAGTCAAGAACCTTAGGATTAATTTGGAGGATTGAAATCTAGAAAAGTTGTTAAGTTTCCCAGATGGTCAAAGTTGATAGCCATCTGATGGTGTTGATGATGGATGGTTGGACATGTGTTTGCATGTTGGTTGAACATTGCATGCATCATTGCATAGAGATGATATTTTCGGCAGAAAGCAAATGATGAATCGCGACGGTGGAGGCCACGATGGGTGTTATCCCGACCTTGAGGGTAGAGTTGGGTAAGGAGGTTCCATATGGCATGGACTTGCAACCCGTTGCCCGAGTGTTCTATCGATAACCTGACTACCCTGATGAGCAACGGTAAGTTATCAAGATTAGTTGAAAGTATCCACGGACTTCACCCATGGTTTGGTGAGTGTTTCAACGTTGATGCAGGATGGTCAACATGGATATGTACTCCTAATCGTCTTTCCAGAGTTGATGTTGATGGATCCATATGGCATATGGAGTAGTGGAGTAGTATGCATCGCATAGCATGTTTATAATGTGATATGGTGGTGTGCGTTATAACATGTGCGTTGTATTATGATGTCTATATGTTGCATGATCATCTTACTAACTGCTCTATTACCGTTTATGTTTATACGTACAGTTCCTTACTCCCTACTATTGTTGTTGTTGTTTTGCATGTACATTTGGTTATGCAGAGGATGGTGAGCTACCAGCTGAGGAGTGATCCCGGGGAGATCGCTTGCTCGTTGTATAGTTTAGTTATGTTAGTTGTTTTCCGATGTAATATCGGCAGTGGTTACCAGCTTTGAATATGTGACATCGGGATTTGGATTTTGTTTTATGTTTATATTTTTCGACAGTTGTTATTATGTTTTAAACGTTTTCGGATCACGCGGCGCTTGCTACCTTTTATGTTAAGTTTTTATTTAACTTGCATGCTTGATTTAATTTTATCGTATGCGGGGTAGCGGGTGTCACATTTAGTGGTATTAGAGCCGGTCTATCTTTCAGGTCGGGGTATGTGTTTGTTCTGTTTTCTTCTGTGTTCTCTTTTATGATTATTTATGCCTAGCATGGATGATGATATAAGATTATTTGAATGGTAGTTTCTTTTCTTGCTTAACCTCTGTGTTAAGTGGTTCGCTTTGGACGGTGTAGGAAGATACGACTGGAAGAAACGACCGTGCAATTGCTGATGCTCTGGCGCAGTTGGCTAATGCCATTGCTCAGAACAACAACCAGATCCAGAATTATCATGGAGGAGCTGCTGAGTTTCAAGGTCTGGACAAGTTCCAGAGGAAAAACCCGCCTTCGTTCAAGGGAGCTTATGATCCTGAAGGAGATCTTCTATGGATCCGCGAGCTCAAGAAGATATTTCGGGCTATAGGATGCACTGATGCTCAAAAGGTCACTTTTGGGACGTTCATGCTAGTTGGGGAAGCCACACACTGGTGGGAGAATTGTCGCCAATGTATGGAAGTTGCAGGCACCATAGTCACTTGGATTGCCTTCAAGGAGATGTTCTTGGGGAAGTACTTTCCAGCTGATATTCATGACAAGAAGGAGATGGAGTTCCTGGCTCTGAAGCAGGAAAACATGTCCGTTGGGGAGTATGCAGCGAGGTTCGAGGAGCTTGCTCATTACTACACGCTCTCCCAATATGTAAATGATGACCGCTCCAAGTGTGTAAAGTTCGAAGATGGTCTGCGCCCAGAGATCAAGCAAGCCATCAGCTAGCAGGAGATTCGAGTCTTTCCGGTTCTTGTGAACCAGTGTAGGATCTTTGAAGACTCCTACAAATCCAGAGTTGCGCTCCTCAGGAGTTCTAGTTTGCAAGGTAACAAGAAGTCAGCTTAGCAAGGTAAAGAGGAACGACATTTGGCACCAGTAAGCTGTGATTTCAAGCAAGTCAGCCAGAAGCCACAATATGCTACTAAGTTAACCAGTGAAGGAGGATTTTCTGCCCCCAGGCTTATCAGATGCGGCAAGTGTGGAAAGGGTCACTTCACTCGCGAGTGCAAGGAAACTGATGTCATCTGCTGCAAGTGTGGGGAGTCTGGCCACATCAGCCGTGATTGTGGTGGAGGAACAAAGTCAGAGCCATAGAGCGCTACCAAGAGTTAGAGTTCTCAGGCCAATCGACTGAAGGCAAGTGGGAGAGTCTTCACTCGCAGTGGAGATGAAGCTTCTCCATCAGCAGATCTGTTTCAAGGTAAGAATCTCCTCAAAGGAATTCCTTCTTTTGTGTTGTTTGATTCGGATGCCTTGTCATCTTTTCCTTCTTTTGCTTCGCCTGTTTTGTGTTAGACACCTTAAGTAGTTTGTTCCCTATCTTGAGCATGATCTAGTTCTTGTTGCACCGTAAGTAAGCCTGTTATCCCTTCCCATGCATGCTTCGTAAAGGTGGTTCTATTATCATTAATAATAGAAACTTCATAGTTGACCTTGTGTGAGTTTATCTCTTAAGCTGCTAGATGCTGTTTTTGTTGTGGACTGGTTGTCTGCCAACCAAGTTCGAGCTTATAGAAATTTTGAGGACGAAATTTTTATGAGGGGGTGGAATTGCAACACCCCAGTTTTCGCTTGCTTTTTATGTAGTGTTGTTATATATGTTATCCTTGTTGTTATATATATATATATATATATATATATATATGTTATGTGTTATTGTGCTTGCCTTAGGTGTTTAGGGACGTGTTTTAGGGTAGTTAACCTTAGAACAAGTGATATAAGTGATCCTGTCAGGGTGGTACGCTCGTGCTCTTGTATAGCACATCCGTGCCAGTTGTTTAGCACGCCCGTGCTCCGGTGCAGCACGCCCGTGCCAGTTGATTAGCACGCTCGTGCTCTTCGTGAGCACCAGAAACGCGTTTTGGGCTTTAGGTTGACCTGTTTTGTCCCAATCCTTTTTATACCTATTTTGCTCGACCTAAACCTCATAGCCGTCAATCCTAAACTTAGAAGCAGCCGTCTTATACATATCTCTTGGGTTCCTATTGAATCCTTGAGCGTCCCCAATCCTTGTTTGGGTGTTCTTCGTCAAGAACACATCCTTGTGGTGTTTGCTGCTGCGTTTAAGGTTAAGCTGCTAGCTTAGTGTTACTCTGAGGTAAGGTAACCAACCGTGTTCATCCTTTTCTTTGAATCCTTTAAGTTCATTATTGAACCATTTTCTCCCTGTCAACCCAGACTTCGTCTTTCGTGTGCCGGTGCTATGAACGACAACTAGCAGATTAGTTCCTCAGGGATCTAATCGAGGTATGTGCATAACCCTTGTGTTAATTCCCTTTCCTTTCTTTGTTTGGGAATTAACTACCTTTGTCCTTTCTTGATGTTCTTGGTCAAGCTCGTTGTACCTGTTGAACCCGTTTTGAGGAGTCAAGCATGGACTTCGCTCTTGTTGGCTCATAGGCTGGAATCGTCACTCCAGGTATGGGGAGAAGGGATTAGTATAACATATAGGTTCTAGGGTAGCGTAATATGAGGGTTAACCCAAGATCCTATTTGTGTATTATATGCCTTAATTGTTGTATGGAGTTGTTATGGTTATTTATATATGTTGTTAATTGTTTAATTGGTCTGTATGATCTTGGCATGATATTTATGATGTTGTTTATGACGTTGTTTATGATGATGATGATGATGGTATGCCATGATTGTATGAGTTGGTATGGTTGAATTGCTGTTAAATCTATGTTAATAAAAGAGATAGGGATGTTAGCGCTAAGCCTAAAACTAAGATTAGTCTAATTGATGTGCATAAAACATAAAGATGTTGATGACGGGTGATATTAATTCCAACAGATTAGTCAAGAACCTTAGGATTAATTTGGAGGATTTAAATCTAGAAAAGTTGTTAAGTTTCCCAGATTTGAGACGCTGCAACAGCGTTGAGCACGCCCGTGCTCTTTGCTCGGTAAAGCCAGCATGCCCGTCCCATAAAAACGAGAAAAGTGACGCTGTTTAGCACACCCGTGCTCTCGCACAGCATGCCCGTGCCAGTTGGCCCGCTCAGGCCGTGCCACTGTCAGAATTAAGAAATTTCACTGTTTTAAATAAAAGAGATTTAATACCCTTTTGGAATAAAAATATGATATAAGAGATTGTAAAACACGACATTGAGGATAGTTAATGAACTAGGACAATGATATGTTAAAGTGTGATAATAGAGACTTAATAACGAGATTAATTAATGAGAAGATGATGTTATCGGTAACGACGTACTGTTACCGATGTTGTTGATTAAATCATTCTTGACACTTATTGATCAAGTTTGATGTTGATAAATCATATTTGATGCTTGTTGGTCAAAGTTGATAGCCATGTGATGGTGTTGATGATGGATGGTTGGACATGTGTTTGCATGTTGGTTGAACATTGCATGCATCATTGCATAGAGATGATAGTTTGGATGGAAAGCAAACGATGAATCGCGACGATGGAGGCCACGATGGGTGTTATCCCGTCCTTGAGGGTAGAGTTGTGTAAGGAGGTTCCATATGGCCTGGACTTGCAACCCGTTGCCGGAGTGTCCTATCGATAACCTGACTACCCTGACGAGCCACGGTACGTTATCAGGATTAGTTGAGAGTATCCACGGACGTCACCCATGGTTTGGTGAGTGTTCCAACGTTGATGCAGGATGATCAACATGGATATGTACTCCTAATCATCTTTCCAGAGTTGATGTTGATGGATCCACATGGCATATGGAGTAGTGGAGTAGTATGCATCGCATAGCATGTTTATAATGTGATATGATGGTGTGCGTTATAACATGTATGTTGTATTATGATGTCTATATGTTGCATGATCATCTTGCTAACTGCTCTATTACCATTTATGTTTATATGTACAGTTTCTTACTCCCTACTGTTGTTGTTGTTTTGCATGTACATTTGGTTATGCAGAGGATGGTGAGCTGCCAGCTGAGGAGTGATCCCGAGGAGATCGCTTACTCATAGTATAGTTTAGTTATGTTAGTTGTTTTCCGATGTAATATCGATAGTGGTTACCAGCTCTGATTATGTGACATCGGTATTTGGGTTTTGTTTTATGTTTATGTTTTTCCGCAGTTGTTATTATGTTTTAAACATTTTCGGATCACGTGGCGCTTGCTACCTTTTATGTTAAAGTTTTTATTTAACTTGCATGCTTGATTTAATTTTATCGTGTGCGGGGTAGCGGGTGTCACAACTATCACTGTATAACATAAGAATGTATATATTAACAGTCATGCACTGCAATGCGATGTACATGACTCAATGTCATATGCCACAAGGGTAAGACTCTAACCCCTACTCCATGGAGCTAAACATAACTGCAGTGAGTGATTGGGAGAACATTGTCTGCGTTATCTCAGCCCAACGTCTGCTATCTCAACAAGATTGCGAATTCGCTTTTACGGCTCATGCCAGACATTCTTTACCCAAATCGTGATTTGTCCGGTGTCCAGTCAGGACGTCAGCGTTTTTCGACAGGTCACCCAAGACACAAAGGAGCTACTCTCTGGCCACATGTACTCTCCCCAACCCCAACATTCTCAAGCTCTCCATGATCGTCACCTCCAACAATCGCTCCCGCACAAAGGTGTAAGCTCAACGCCCAGGCACAACGCCCAACTCATGCACAAATGCGTATGCATGTCAAAAAATGCCACAACACAAACACGTATACACTATCATTGTAGCACCACGTCTACCTCTTGATAAATCACAGGGCACCCCTACGGGATCCACTTTCACATGACTTGTCATCAGTCACCCATTCTTGGTTCTGTTCCTTGAGTCCACGTACAACTTCGTTGTTCAGAAAATGATGTTCAAGACTTATGATATATCATTCCATATCCTAGCGTATTATGGAAAACAGGATCCACAAGGATTCCTTTATCGTGTCTTCTCACTTATCTATCAAGGGAAACATTACTTATTTTGTATAAGTATCTCTTTGTGGTTAAGTATTATGGATCCTTAGATTACTTAAATCATCAAGGGTTTGGGACATGGTTTTCTCATGACCACAAGGTATAGGTGCATATTTTTTATTTAGCATTTGTGAGTCCATTATGGAACTTATTGAATTCCCTTTTTGAATATAATACATAATTACGCTATTGTAGTAAGATCTTCAAAATACTTTCCTTGGTGGTAAACTAGTTCATGAAACCCTCTTTATCAAACATAATTTGAAAACTCTATACATATGTTCATAAGACATCCAAAATCCCAAGATACGTAGTATCTTGTCTTTTATAAATTTAGTGTAAAACTCCTTTTTGAAAATGATTTCTATTCTTTTTTACTTAGCGTAAGAAGAAAATGTATCTTACTTTAAATCACTCTTTTCATTTTCAAATGAAAATTATAACTCATTTATTTTGTAAGATTCCAAAATTAATTAAAGTAATGTAAAGACTCATTGTTTTAAAGAAAATACTTACACGAATTCTCATTCCTCTTGAAAGTAGGTTTACTAAACAAAACATTTAGAAACCACATGAATCAATTAGAAAACTCTTTGTTCTTAAAAATCTTTTTCTTAAAACATGTTAGAATAGGCGGTTGATTTCCATCAACTTCCCTATCCTTAAAATAATTTTCATATAACTCCAAAGATAATCATTTTCCAATACTTGGTTCTTTAGAACCAAAACTTGATCTCTTAGAAAACCTTTTTCATTTCTATTTCTGTTATACCTTAGTATGGACACATTAAACCCCTTAGCATCAACATTTTAGGTTCTTAGCCCTAGTTACTATGGTATGGCCGAATGCCTCCATGTAAGTAAGGTAGGTCTTTTTAATTTTATTTGCCTTCTTGGAACCATTTAAGTCCATTACACCATTACTTGAACATAGAAGCTTTGGCTTCCCTTTTTAACTCAACAAGACCGAACCATAAATGGTGTTTTTCAACAAAGTACAAGCCATCCAACAATATTCTAGCATCATGAAAATCATCTCAACATATAGTCATTTCATCAAGTATTGAAAGCATGAACAAGTTCTTCATTCAAAAATCCTATCCTTAGGTCTTGAACCTAAGAATAGTTTTTCACCATTCCAAAATGATTTTCAACACTAACACTCAAACACAAGTAGTCACACCAACACCATAACCTACAATTCCAAAAATCAACACCAAAACCCGTCTACATAAAATTTCAGCATTTCAAGCATCAACTTGTGACACACATTTGATTGGCCAAACGAACTTGGTTTTGAGCAAAAGAACTCATATGAAAGATTAGGATGTCTAGTTTTTGGATATAAAATTTATTTTCACAAACACTAACTGAGTTAGTATAATTTCACGAAATAAATCACTGAAGTCAGAATCCAAGGCAGATTTTTTATGCTTAGATTGAAACAAGTTTTCGAGGGTCAAATCTTCATGAAATCACACAAGGTCAGATTTGAAAATCATATTTTTTCACAAACCCTTTTGAACAAAAGATGAAGGAACTCTAGGTTAAGGTTTTCCCTCATATAAAAGTTATTTTCAATCATTCAAACACATCAATGAAGACAAATCAAGCAACAAATAATTATTACAACATTGTTCTCATAGAGAACCAAATAGACAAAGTAGGAAACCCTTGGTTTAGGGTTTTCCCCAAACCAAACCCACAAACCATCTTCATCACCACCAATGTGGTGTGATGAGGTTCACTCCCCCATTACCTCTTGTAGATCTTTAGGATGATCAAAACTCCAAGCATCCAAAAGCCAAAGATGGTTGAACCTATTTATAAAGGAAAAGGTAAGATCTTGAACTTGTTTCACAAAAATCATGAACTAGAAGAAGTTGTTTCATGATTCTAAGAAGAGATATGAAGAGAAAAGTGAAGATCAAAGCATACCCAATGAAGAACACTTTGAAAATCAAGATAGTGTTCTTGATCGTCAAGAACAAACTTTCTCCAATCAAGAAACTTCTTCACCAAAGATGATCTAGAGATCAAGACTAACAAAGCTATGGTCTTAGAATTTAGAAACAAGTTTTTGTATATGGAGTTCTAGTGATGGACGAATGGGTGAGAGGAGAAAGAGAAGAGAGAAAATGTTCAAGCTTTTATGAAGAGCTAAGCTGGTTTATTGTAAATGAAAAGAAAACAAAGTGTGTTGGTGATGTCTTCATCACTTGGCCGTGAGGCTTATTCCATTTGGGCAATCAAAATTTAAATTCAATTAGCTATGTCATACAAGGTAAATAGGTATAAGAGAATGGATGGTGATGATTGAAAGTGTAGGGTGTGTTGTTGCCATATGGTGCAACAAGTACAAGATTAACCATAAATAAGTTAACTTGCTTTCTCCATAAAAGGAAAAGATGCTAGGTTATTAACCAAGAGTCATAAGAATTTAGTCCATTGGTTAAAGGAATGAAAAGGTGATGGATGAATGACGTCTCGTGAAGTGTGAGATGCAGTCATGAACTACTTCCGGCACTGGGCCAGAACAACTTCCCGACCCCGGGCCAGATTACTTCTCGACCCTGGTAGGCATCCCAAGGTAAAGCGGTCCCGATTAAAATAATAATATTTTTACCGATTTCGGCTCAAAACAGCACACTGGGTTCAAAACAATATCTTATGATTGTTTAACTCATAATTGAAATTCAAATATGAATTTCCAATCATCAATTATTATTATGATTATGATTAATCGAATTGTGTTCTAAGTAAGTTATTCACACAAATAGTTAAAAGACAGACATAGGGTTTTTGGGATGTTACACTCACGGTCAAGTCAAACTTGACGTTCCATTAAATGAACTACTTATTCTAAGGACTTTATTATGCTATATATGTATATGATCATAACAATAACATAATAAATAAATGCCTTATACATATAGCAAATATATGATCAAAGTTATGATACAAATAATTATATATTCAAAACAGATTGGCCACTAGGACTTACACCAACATTCACTACTTCAAAGGTTGCTGAGTTGTTTGTTGCTACGATAGTCCGCCATCATGGATTTCCCTAGTCCATTGTTTCCGATCGTGACCCCGTGTTCGTTAGCTCCTTTTGGCGTAAACTATTTGAATTGAGCGGCACAACGCTGGCCATAAGCAACGCTTACCACCCCTAGACTGACGGCCAATTCGAGTGAATCGCAGATGAGAGCAGTACTTGCATGCTTTAACCCAACACAAAACCTCTTCTTGGGTGGCATTTTTGGGTTGGGCTGAATTTTACTACAACACAAGCTATCACAGTGGGTTGAAGATGTCCCCATTCCAGGCCCTCTATGGCCCCAAACCTCCTTCCATTCCAATGTACACTAAGGGCTTTACTTCAATCCACGCTTTGGATGAGGCCTTCACAAACCGTGATGAACTGCTACGCACTCTCAAAACCAACCTCTTGGCAGCACAGGACCGTATGATTGAGAAATGTAATGCCCACCGCAGTGACCTTCAATTATCAATTGGCGACTTGGTCCTTGTTCGCTTACAGCCTTACAGGCAAATTTCAGTGACTCAACACTGCCACCACAAGTTGTCGAAACGATTCTATGGCCCATTTCTAGTGACTGAGCGGATCAGCCAGGTTGCGTATCGTCTTCAGTTACTCGAAGGCAGTCGCATCCATCCAGTGTTCCCTATCTCCGCCCTCAAACCTTTTCATGGAATTGGTAATCCCCCTCCTCAGGACTTACCCTTGGCAAGCCATGACAATCATCCCACTGAGACGCCAACTGCAATATGTGCCACCCGCACTATCCTGGTTCAAGGCAAACCGCAACCTCAAGTTCTGGTGCAATGGCTTGGCTCCCCCCCTGAAGAAGCTTCCTTGGAATATTTTGAAGCCTTTCGCGCGTCCTACCCTGCCTTTCACCTTGAGAACAAGATGCTGTTTGAAGGAGAGGGGAATGATATGACCTTGATGACAATGGAAACTGAAGATGCTAAGGCAAAGCCCAATGAGCCCATAGAGGCAGAAGTAGCGAACCAGCCTCGCCCAAAACGCAAGCCTAATAAACCATCTTGGCCGAAGGACTTTGTTTGCTAGAAAGAAATGATAGCTGCTGTAGTAAGAGTCAGGCGTGCGTGGCTGACTTGCATACCTTGGGTGTGGTCATTAATACTTGCTTTATTCCTTTACTTTTCTATTAGGTTGTTATTCTAGTATGCGTTTAGGTGTTTTGCCTTATATATGCTGTAAAAGGGAATCATTGAGATATATATGATGAATATTCAGGAATTCTCTCTCTTTTGAAATTTCTTCTTCCTTTTCTCTCAATACCTTCTCTTATTCTTCTCTGAATTTCTTAAGGAGTTTACACTCACTCGAAGAGTGCTTTTCTGATCGTCTTGAGATAAGCAGGTTGTATCACATTTGCAGCATACCACTACAAGGAATAAAGATAAATAAATATTCACCTACACATTCCTAGAATAATAAACAGTGACACCAATACATGCATGGGGATAAGCAAAAACAAATCCAGTAATAACATCATCAATCTCACATAGCAGCAACCTTCATACCCATATGCTGACAAAACGCAGCTGCTGTAGTTCTTTCATGTGCATTCAAACATATCAGACCATGTAAAACCTCCATGTCTTATGCTAGATAAACACTACTCTAAACCAAGATTTTAAATTACGGTTGTGGTTGCGGTTGCATTGCGTTTATCGCAATTGCGAAAAAATGCGGCCGATGCGACCACAATTACGGTTGCGGACCTTTATTTAAAACCTTGCTCTAAACACACAGCTCTTATATTTCTCATTTGATAAAGCACCAATTTCCAGCCAACACAAAGTGATCACCATCTAGAAATTAAAACCAATGGCCACTTGAACCTTTCAAAAACAAAATTCTCTCACTTTCTTATCTCCAAATTGAGTGTTAAACTCCAAAAATTCCTCTATCTTAAGTGTGCTAATCGCTGAAAACAGATAGGCGCGCACCTGATCAATTAATTCCCTCACCTTTTGAGGTGTGCTAATCCATGAGAAGTTGAGAACAAAGAAGCACATGCTTATCAAAACCCACAACATCCTCTTTCTGTTTCCCTGAACCAATCCAAAGCATGTCTTGTATCACTGAACCTTTGTGTTGAATTGGCGTTTCCACACTCGGGGAAATTAAAACAAACGTAATCCGAGTATATGCTGACACATGACAAAACGCAAAAAAAGAGTGATGCTATTTGCACAATATTTTTATATTATTTTACATTATTTCTTTGTTCAATAATAGATAAGATAAATGTTGTGACTCCCACCTCGGGGTGGTTAATGAGCCTGGTCATTGCTTATATAACTAGGAAGACCGCCCTCTCATAAGCCGGTTTTTGAGGGGACCATTCGGATGCTTAAATTCTTAACATGGTATTAGAGCCATGTTCTGCTCGGTGGTGTGGATAGTGCCGCTAGCCCTCGCTTGTGGTGACGAGTCTAGGCTCGATGGGACGTGTTGCGAGTCCCACATCGGGTGGTTAACGAGCCTGACCATTATTTATATAGCTAGGTAGACCACCCCCTCATAAGCCGGTTTTTGAGGGGACCATTCGGATGTCTAAATTCTTAACCATAAATATTTTTTTCTCTAATGAAGTAAGTGTAAAAAAATGCATTTTCCACGTAAAAAACTGAATGAAGGGGCTCTTTTCTCTCTTTCTCTCCAAAAATAAAATAAAATAAATAGATGCCACTCAAAATC
Source organism: Ammopiptanthus mongolicus (assembly GCA_039655645.1). Lineage (NCBI taxonomy): Eukaryota > Viridiplantae > Streptophyta > Magnoliopsida > Fabales > Fabaceae > Ammopiptanthus > Ammopiptanthus mongolicus. Next base: position 67,044,833 of record CM077349.1, read on the forward strand.
AAACTCCCAACTCCCATGTCGTGTAATATACCACATTCAGAGGGAAAATTAAGAAATGGGAAATTCATGAAATGTATAGAATGATGTTATTAGAATTCAATACTCAATATGTTACATAAGCACACCAATCATATACTAGTCATGCACAAACACCATCAATCATCTAACTTATTCCTTATATGAACAGAAATAAAACAAACCAACTAGTTTTACTAGAGTTTTCATAAACTCTAGCTATAGGAGCACACCAACATCATAAAACAAACTGAAAACTGACATAAATCTAAAGCTGAGGGAAAAAAAAAAAAAAAAAGATGAATCGCGGGGCTACTAGCTAGCTAGCTGGCCAGCAGTGACACATCAACAAACGAAGACTCACTTGTCCCGGACGTGGAACACATTGGGAGTTTTGATGACTATATCGTACATATGGATGGAGTTGAACTTGGAGAAATCCTTTGGGAGAGAGATTAGGTCAATGGAAGAGTGCTTGTGGAATTGGTACAGGTCTGGGTCTCCATCATAGTACCTCTCCCACCCTAAACCAGTCAAGATTTGTTCCAGAAAACCATATGAAGTGACCACCTCCCCTGTTGGTAAGTGCACCAATACCTTTTTCTTTGAGCTACTTCCCCTGCCTTGCCTTCCATCTGAGGCCTCTGCTTGAGGGTTTTCCACCAAGCGAAACACACCATTCTTGAATACCCAAACCCCGGACATTTTTTCTCTTTAAATTTGGATTTGTAGAATATGGAGGTTGCTTGAATTTCTTGGTTTGAGTATAAAGGATTGATTATCAAAGAGGCACAAGCTAGGTATATAGAGCGGATGAGAGAAATATATAAGATTTTAAAAGGGGTATTGGTTGCTGTGTTGTTGAGGAATGCAAGGGTGAGAGGGTATATATATATATATATATATATATATGCGTCAAAAGAGGATGGGGGGCAAATAAAACAAGAGGAAAATACTCTTGGAAGTGGAAGAGTTAAAAGTTGGGTTATGATATGGACATGTTTCGCTTTGGCATAGAATCTAGATATTGTGGGGCCTAACGGTTTTTAATATAAAAGTACCTATGGGTGCCCTTAGGGTCTTATTTAGAGTACGCGAACTAGCCCCGGGGTTTAGTTTGGGAGAATCATTGTGGTTTAATTTTGATGCAGGCCTTGCTTTTGTATAGCTTTTTTAATATAGGGAATCTAATTTATTTAACAACTCAAGAAAAATGGTATCTACAACATTTACGTACAAAGTCAATCAATGAAAGAGTTGCTCCCGCATATATCACGAGATGTCCACGTGAAGGCAGTGGGGTTCCTTTAGGTGTTGTTGGGATTGTTAGCTGAAAGGAGCAGCTGTTCTCGTTTATGTTGGGTACTCATCATTGGGAATAATTGGACACCTTAAAGGCAATTTTAGGTAGTACTTTTTTGTAGTCAAATTTCAAATGTCGGGTTTTTTGGTTGTCACAGAAGAAGATCTCGTTTTCAACATGATAAAAAAAAAATTAAATTAATTAAATAGCCAACAATTTATGTATCCAAATAGCTAGATTTAATTGTCCCCCTAATGTATAGATACATGATTTTCCATTTGCATTAATTCTTCCACTGATATTATCATAACTCAACAGATTATAAGGATAAAATATATTAGGGCACACTAGGGTAAATAAATTAGAAATTATTCTGTTGGTTTAAAGAGTATCGATTTGGTAAGTGGAAAGACATTACGGCACATCGCTTATTGACTCTTCCTTATGATAAGGTTTACGTTGTCTAATTTATATAGAAGATAGAAGTACGGTTGAGGATTGTTAGGTAGTAGGCTAGTAGCTATTATCTCCTAAGCTTAGCGTATGGCCAATTTGATGCCTAATTACACGAACAAATGTATCTTTTTGTGTGTACGAGTGTGTAAGTGTGGCCGACAAGGACGTACAACATATATAATTAGTACTAATTAACCCTTCAGAGACACAGAACTAGAATAGATCGATTAATACTGTATCCTTAAGTCAGCTTAGTTGATAGCTGCGGGACATGATGATTGTGAATGTATAAGTTTAAACTCCTACAATGCGTTCCGCTCCTTTCTCATTCCCTACCTCTTCCTCTTCCCCTTATAAGTCCTACTATAAAATCTTCGCGTAGACAAAAAAAAAAAAAAAAAAAGAATAGATTAACACTAGGAAGCGGCATGAAGATTAATACGATATACAATCAATTTTTGAACATTTACAAAAGGGATTTGCTATAAAACACTCAAATTTGTATGATGATGTTTAATGGACAAATGAAAAAGAAAATTATGACACTGTTGTACGCGCTTGAGTGTTCCGCAGCACAACCCTTGCAAAATCGGGTTAATTCTTTTTGTTCATTTACAGCTTGTTTAGTATGGGTGTATTAGAGAGGAAAGAAAAAGGAAGAGAGAAATAGAAGAGAGATTATCACTTTCTTTAGTTTTGTTAAACAAAGAAATATAGAGGAGAGAAATATGGTGGACCCTACCCAAATTTTTTTCTCTACCTAACAGTGAAGAAAGAGGGGAGAAACATGGCTTCCTTTTGTCATATTACAAGTATGCCCTTCTCACCATGTCTCTCAAAACCCGTTCTGGTTGGAGCGGCAATGCAGGTAGCATGAAGGTGACACGGATTGGAAGCGGCGTTCCGTGGTGGTTGTTTGGCTACTCATCTGGCCGGAGTTCTCATGGCAGGGGCGCCGGTGCGTACGACAGTCCTGGGAACTAATATGGTTCACGGTGGTGAGAACTTGGGGTTGTGGCGGTACGCGGTGGTCCTGTACTAATTAGTAAGCAATCTCTTTCTTTTTGTTTTGAGTAAATGCCCATTTTGGTTCCCAAATCACAAGCCCAAAATGGTCCCTAAAAAAAGAAACAACCAGTCTCTAAAAATGTCAACCGCAAGACATGTTGATCCTTCTATCAACAAACAAGGTCGGTTTGAGTTAACAGATGTGGCTACCTGACACGTTATCTCATTGATGTGGCATGCTGTTTCTCGACAGGTGTAAGGGAGCGTCCAAATGGATCCGAATTAGTCCCTTAAGAAATGGTTGTGACCCAAATTATTCCCTAGTTATACAACTCACCAGGAATGTTGGGTTTGACATTGATCATAGACTCTGTTCACTTCCAAATGTACTTCCAGTTGGCCTATGAAGCTACAAACCAATATAAACTAGCAAACAAGATTTTTCAAAAAACGCACCATTCATTAAGCAAAACTTCCCCCCAACTTTTTCCCCTACTAAAGGGAACCCTAATATCTTTCCCCCCTTTTTTTTATGAAATGTCAAGATCGAGACAGATCAATGACGTCCAGTAAAGACATTTGTGATATTTGAATTTATGGTTACTTGAAAGCCACCTTAAGGTCATGTCTTCATTGGGAAAAAACCTTTTTTTTTTGTGAAAAATGTGATCTCAGTCTTGGAAGTAATTTTCCTAATTTATGAATTCAAGTATTATTTCAAGTAATAGCAATCTATGTGTTTATTTGCATCCTTAATCCGCCCACATGTTGCCCATGAATGTATTCATATATTTTGATTTTTATATAGACATTCTTGCTATATTAAAATTTAATCTTTGGTTTTTATTAAAACCACTCATTAGTTGGCCAAATTGATCAATGAAATTGGACTTTAAACAGCCATATCTCTAGCGGACAAAGCTTTGTGACATGAAGGATGTTGAACTTGATCCATTATATGTTAAAAACATTTTGGAAGAAATCAATCCTTTGATCAACAACATTTTGGCCGTCACCATCCTAAGAAATCAATCTTGCAACTGGATGAAGAAATATAGAAGGTGTTGCTTGAATGTATATATAGTGTATTGGAAGCTTGCAAAATAAAATTGGCTTATTGGGAAATTAATTAGCAGATAAAATGACAGTAGCAAAAGCTAGTAGAGATTTTTGCTTATGAAATATATGTTTATAGTTTTAGATTTAAACTATTCTCGTTCCTTGCAAAAATAACTCACTACAAGAAAAGAGCGAAATAGGGACCGAATTTAGGGACCGAATTTACACTGTCCCTAATAGGGACCGATTTAGGGACTGATTTTGTGCTTTTAAGGAGATGGGTATTGATACCTAAATAGGGACCGCATTAGGGACCGAAATGTATGGTCGCTAGGTAATCAGTCCCTAATTCGGTCCCTAAATTGAAAAATATAAAAGTCAAATTTGTTGACTCTTTTAGGGACCGATTTAGGGACCGCTTAAGGTGTTTTTTCGTAGCGACTGATATATTTTCGGTGGCCAATTTTAGAGACCGAACTAGGGACCGAATGTTTCGGTCCCTAAAACTAAATCCCTAATTTCTACGCGGGTTCCTCCCCCCTTTCATTACTCTCTTTTCACTCTCTGCTTTCTTTTCACTCTTCCCCCTCTTTTCACTTTTCACCGAGACTCGTTTCCATCACGCCGGAGCACGCCGGAAAATGGCCGTTGTGGGCCTTCCACCCTCAGGTATGCCTTCTGCCACTTCTCTCTCTCTCTCGCTCTCTCTCTCTTTCTCGCTCTCTCTCTCTCTTTCTCTCTCACTTCTATTTCATTTTTTCTGATTTCTCCTTTTCCTCCAAACTCTTCTCTCCTTTTTCTGATTAAGTAGAACCAGAACCAGAACATATTCCTTCCCGCATTGGTAAACTTAATTACATTTATGACTTCTCTCATTCTTATTCTATTCAATGGCTTGCAATGAATTAGGGCACTTCATCAGAACGGCTTGCATGGAATTATTCCTAATGAAATTACCAATTGTACTGAGCTAAGAGCGCTGTAAGTGAAGTAGTTAGTTGACTTCTTCATTAGAAGTTTTCTTTTGTATCTTGGTACTTGAGAGCTAATTATTTCCAAGGAGGCATACCATCAAATATTGGAAATCTTTCATATTTAAATATATTGTAAGTCTCTGTCTCTCTCTCCAGTTTTCTACCCATTGTTTTTGTCATTATTCCTTTATGATGATGCTTTGAATTGGTTTCTAGTTTTCTTATGGAGCCATATGCTCTCAGTTACTCTTAACATTGTTTCTAGTTTCAGTTACTCTTAACATTGTTTTTGTTTTTCTACCGCATTTTTAATTTTCAAGTAGGATTTTAATACAAAGTTTAAATACAGGGATTTATCAAGCAACTTATTGAAAGGTGCTATACCTTCCTCTATCGGCCGTCTCTCCCATTTGCATGTTCTGTAAGTTAATTTACCTTATAGCTCCATGGTCTTATTAATAACCTTAACTTTCAGTTTATGATGATCCTGCTTCTCTTAGGAACTTGTCTACCAATTTCTTTTCTGGTGAAATCCCTGACATTGGAGTACTTAGCACCTTCGGGAACAACTCGTATGTACTCTTGCGTCTTGCCTGATAAAGTTTTGTGGTTTGGCTGATATGTTGTAGCCTTTAGACCAAATGGGATTTAAATTCTATTAGATTTTTGTAATAATAAAGTTAAGACTATTCTCCTTATGCTCTACCCAAGGGCTATTGCAATGTCATATCGGGCTGAGTAGGGTGATAGGCTAAGATGTTCACAAGCTTAAGATTATAGTAGCTGTGATTTTTAAAATCATTAAAGTCAAGAAAGTGGAGAAAAGATTCAAGTTGGTGTCTACTCATAGTTGATTCCTGAACATGCTACATTTTATAATCCTCATTAAAGATTAAAAATAGTACTTGTTTTTGGTTTTTAAATTTCTTGGCTCTTCTTGTGATCGCAAGTAGTTGCTCTGATTGAACATGGATAATGAGAACTCGCTTTTCATCAACATTACACTAGGGTGAAGACTCAGTTCGTCACTGTCGGAGAAAGAGAACCAGTTCGTCACTGCCGGAGAAAGAGAACTCAGTTCGTCACTGCCTTACACCCTCAGGTATGTTGCTCTCCTCTCTCTCACATTCGGTAGGCTTTTCTCTCAGATCAGTTATTTTGCACTATGAAGGGGTTTTGCTCTTCCACAATAAAAGACAGTAAGAACACCAAGGAGCCAATATTATTTCAGTCATGAAATTGGCCTGCTCCTCTCCACTGCGTGTCTCCCATTACCCAATTTGGCACTATTAATTTTGTTGTCATCTATATTGTATACACAACCATTGCATAATTGGATGTTTCAACTGCAAAAGGGGAGAAAACAAATAATTTATTTCCTTGTACAAAAAAAAAAACAATTAATTTATTCCCTTTTCTGGTCCAAATAACAGTTTTATATGTCAATCTTTGGATCCCTACCCTCAGTGGACTTCCTTACTAAGTTTCTAGGCACTAGGCAGTGTTACTATCTAGGCTTGAAGTCATATTATAAAGATAAGATTGAGTGAGGGTAAAGGATTTGTGAAAAGAAAAAAAAAACAAAGTGACTTGTGCATTAGAAAGATGTCTTAATATCCAATTAAAATTCATGTCACTCCATTAAGATATACTTCAATATTAATTAGGAGATGAATAGGCACATAATGATTCTATATAGGATTTAAAAGTTGTAGGAAATCAGTTCGTATCTTATTTAATTTGTGTACGTCTTCATGTACTATTACAAAGGTACCGTTATCGTTAGGGAAGACAATCAAAGAAAACATGGAGTGTATGACTTTTAAGGTAGTTAGGATAAAACTTTACACTATGAAGGGGTTTTGCTCTTCCACAATAAAAGACAGTAAGAACACCAAGGAGCCAATATTATTTCAGTCATGAAATTGGTACAACCGTACAATGCATTTTAGTATGGATAAAAGAAATTGAGTATTTTTAAAATAGCTGCAATAGGATTGAGAAATGTTGGTATAATGAACTGTTAGATTTGAACTTCAATGCTTAATATATAAATTATGAATTACTGGACAATAAGTTATGGGAACTCAATGTAGACTAAGGAGCTTTTATAGGAGAGAATGAAGTGTGGTATCTAGTCAAGTGAGGCATGCACATGACAACATCTTATTCAGATAGTGCTGTTATTTTAAGAAAGTTATGCATAATCTGCATTTTTCTTTTATCTCATATAGAGTTTTGAGGCTTTAAATCAGAGAAGCCAAGTGTTGTTTCATATTGATTTTTGAAATCTTGTATTTCAAAATTTGCAACTATGTTGGTGCTAGTAATGTGGGCTTACATGATATGGTTTATGTGATTATGCTCATGACTTGAATTCTATTCCATGTGGTAGGAACTCTCGCTTATTCCTAGTGTTCAGACTCTTCACAAACAACACACGTGCAGGTACTCTTATTGTTCATTGTTTAATTATGAGAATATGTATGAAAAATGAGTACTTGGTTGCTATAGTGGTACTCGGTTGCTATAATGATGATCACTGCGTATATCTTATTGCTGAAATCTGTGTATGCTTGCCGCAAGTTGAAGCTTTGATGATCACTGTGTATGTCTTATTGTTGAATTTGGTTAATTGTATATTTGTTAAGTGAATGTGCTATGTGAATTGATTTCTTGTTTGTTAGTAGAGAGCGGAGCTCAATAGGGTGTATGTTGATATGCAGGATGTTGTATGTGTGCTGAAAAATAATTCAAATGCATGTGTTTGTTTAATTGATGTGTTGATTGCTAGTATAGAGCGGAGCTCAATATGTCTGATCCTTGAATTGATTTCTTGTTTGTTAGTAGAGAGCGGAGCTCAATAGGGTGTATGTTGATATGCAGGATGTTGTATGTGTGCTGAAAAATAATTCAAATGCATGTGTTTGTTTAATTGATGTGTTGATAGTTAGTAGAGAGCGGAGCTCAATATGTGTGATCCTATATGAGATGCAAGATGCTGGTTGTGTGCTGATAATTTAGAAACTATGCATGTGTATGCTAATTTGATGTGTTGTTTGTTAGTGGAGAGCAGAGCTCAATAGTGTGCTAGTAATTTAGTTAATTATATGTTTGTTTGGCAATTTTATTAGTCCCTGGACACTTTATGTAATAAGAAGGAAATGAGGATCCTAGACTAAGTATTGTTGTTCTAGTTAGTAGTAATGGAAGCTCCCGAGTATAGGAGGTGGATGGATAGAAGGTTGGAAGATGGAGGATTGACAACCGAGTTCATGGAGGGAGTGTTGGAGTTTGTTACTTTTGCTCGTAATGACCCGAACTTTCTAATCCAACAAAACCCAAAAATGAGGTGTCCTTGTAAGAAATGACAGTGTAGACGGATGCACTTTGGGGACGATGTGATGACACATCTGTACACGAGGGGGTTCATGCCTAATTATTACTACTGGACTAGCCATGGCGAGTCTATGCCATCTCTTCCCCCGATTGTGGTGAACGATGCATATTACGGTGGTGGTGAACAGAGAGAACAATATAATCCTTTCGAGCAGATGATTATGGATCATGCTGGCCCCGAAGTTGGTCGAGCCATTCAACAGGACAGTGCAACGGGAGACCAACATATAGAAGAGGATCCAAATGAGGATGCACAAAGATTTTATGAGATGCTGGCAGCTGCACAAGCTCCGTTGTGGGATGGGTGTCAGAATTACTCAGAATTGTCGGCTTCTCTGGTTGCTCTTAGCATCAAGTCCGATTTCAACATGTCGGAAGGTTGTTTCAATCGTGTGGTTGAGTTGATGGGCGAGACCATGCCGTCTGACAACCGAATGCCTCGTAATCTTTATCAAGCAAAGAAGTCAGTGGCAAAATTGGGTTTGGGAGTTGAGAAAATTGAATGTTGCCAGAATGGATGCATGTTGTATCGTAATGAATATGCGACTGAAACCATTGTTAGTTGTAGATTTTGTGGCGCTGACCGGTACAAGTTCAGAACCACTAGAAAAGGCATTGTAAAAAAGACCGCGCTGAAAAAAATGTGGTACTTCCCGATCACTCCTAGACTCCAAAGAATGTACTCTTCAATGGCAACTGTATCCCACATGAGATGGCATGTTAACAATCGGAGAGATCAGACTATCTTGGGTCATCCATCGGATGGAGAAGCATGGAAGCATTTTGATAGGATGTATCCAGAGTTTGCTCAAGAAGCTCGTAATGTGAGATTGGGGTTATGTACGGATGGATTCAATCCTTTTGGTCAGTACGGTAAAGCTTACTCGTGTTGGCCAGTTATTGTGACTCCGTATAATCTCCCACCTGGGATGTGCATGAAGAGGGAGGTTATGTTTTTGACAGTCATAATTCCAGGTCCGTCAAATCCAAAAAGTAAAATTGATGTGTACATGCAGCCTTTGATAGAAGAGTTGAACAATTTATGGAATTATGGTGTTGTAACATATGACGTATCCTTGAGGCAGAATTTCATGATGAAAACAGCTTTGATGTGGACAATCAACGACTTTCCAGCATATGGGATGTTGTCGGGTTGGATGACTGCGGGGAGGCTTGGTTGCCCTTGTTGTATGGGGCGATCAAAGGGTTTCACTCTTAAGCACAGTCGCAAGACTTCATATTTTGATGTCCACCGCCAATTTCTTCCTTTAGATCATCCTTATAGGAGGAATAAAACAACATTCAAGAAGGGGCGTGTTGAGACCGCTCCCCCTCCCCCACATTTATCTGGAGAGCAGATATGGCACCAAATTGAGTCATTTCCATTCATCCATGAATCTGGAGGAGAACCGATACCTGGGTATGGCGATGAACATAATTGGACCAAAAAGAGTATCTTTTGGAGCTTGCCTTATTGGAAAATGCATTTGCTCCGTCATAACATTGATGTTATGCACACAGAACGAAATGTGTTTATGAATGTGTTTGACACGGTTATGGATGTCAATGGTAAGACGAAGGATACGTCTAAGGCTCGATTGGATATAGCAGAAATATGTAAACGACGAGAGCCTGAGTTGAAGGATATCGGGGGTGGCAAACTTCAAAAACCAAAGGCTAAATATGTATTGAGTAAACCCCAAAGGGTAGCTGTTTGTGAATGGGTTAAACAACTTAAGTTACCTGATGGGTATGCCTCCAACTTATCAAGATGTGTCAACATAAGGGAAGGAAAATTGCATGGAATGAAAAGCCATGATTGTCATGTATTCATGCAGCGATTGCTTCCAATTGCATTCGACTCTTTACCGAATGATATTTGGAAGCCGCTTGTTGAGCTCAGTCAGTTTTTTAGAGTGTTGACATCCACGACCTTAAATGTTGAACAATTACTGGTTATGGAACGTGAGGTTCCGATTTTGTTATGTAAACTGCAACAAATATTCCCTCCGAGTTTCTTTGATGCTATGGAACATCTTCCAATCCACTTACCGTATGAAGCAAGAATTGGTGGTCCAGTACAATATCGTTGGATGTATCCGTTCGAGAGGTATACATCTCTTTTACTTTTAGATCATTTAATATATATGTTTTCATCAATTAGCATATCTCTAAACAATCTTATTTCTCAGGTTCTTGCGTTCGTTGAAAGATAAAGTAAAAAATAAGGCTAGGATAGAAGGTTCCATTTGTGAAGCGTACTTAGTGGAGGAGACCTCTACTTTTGTTTCTTTTTACTATCCATCCGAAATAGAAACAAGGAGGACCAGAATCTCACGTAATGTTGACGCAAGTGAAGGTCCTTCATCTAGTCCTCAAATATCAATTTTTAATTATCCTGGTCGTGCGTGTGGTGCATCCCATAAAGTATACTTGAGTGCACGTGATGCTAAAGTTGCCGAGTTATACGTACTTCTAAATTGCGAAGAGGTGGAGCCATATCTAAAGTAAGTTGATGTCAAATCATCTTTTCAGGCATTTACCCTCTTTTGTATGTACTTTGTTTAAACTATTTATTTTATTATGATGTAGTGAATATACCGAATGGCTAAGAGAGCTTGATGCCGACAAATCTGACTCACAAATTCAACTGGACATTGCCAACCATTTTCCTACGTGGTTCAAACATCATGTCAGTTACTAACTTTGTCCTTGTAACATGTTGTATATTCTTAAACTCAATTTCATATTCATTATGTATAGGTTCAAGATACGACAAATCATATTCAAGATCCGCTTTTGATAGATTTGGCGTGGGGCCCACTTAGAACGGTCACAACATATGAAACTTACATTATAAATGGCTATAAGTTTCACACAAGGGTATGGGGTCAAGGCATGAAAACTTCTAATTCTGGTGTCTGTGTACGAGGGACCAACGGTCAATTAGAGGATGACTTTTTTGGAATATTGACTGATATTATTGAAATAGAGTACTATGGTCGTCCAACGAAAAAGTTAGTCCTATTCAAGTGTGAATGGTTCGATAATACTCCCAATAGAGGCACAAAAGTAGACAATAGGTTTGGGACTGTTGAAGTCAGACAATCACGAAGATATCAGGTGTATGACCCGTTCATATTTGCACAACAGGCGGAGCAAGTTTATTACACTTCGTACCCTGAGGGACATCAAGACTGGTTAGGTGTAATTAAGATAAAGGCACGTAGTGCGATTACAGATAATGTAGACAGTACGGCCGAGACAGAGGCTCCATACCAAGAAGTCCATGAAATTGATGGGCTCCAAGTAATGCTACATATTGATCCAGATGATTATAATGATATTCTTGCGGATGTTGGGGGTGGCGACGAGGTAGTTAACACATCATTACTGAATCAATATGATTTGGACGAAGAAAGCGAGAATACAAGTATCTCATCCGACGGTGAAGAGAGTGAGAGCGATTTCAGTGATGGAGACTCCACTTAGGTAATTTGTATATGAAAAAAATATTTTCTATGATTTCTTATTTGTTGTATGTGTCAAGTACCTGATTATGCTTGTGCATTAAACAAGAAACAATGAACATGAGTGAGAAGCTGACTCACTTGTTTTAGGCTAGAAAACCACAGGATAGGATCCAACAAATATCTATCAATTAATGATATATATTTATATTTATATATAATTGATAACAGTGATATTTGTTTTATCTTAAATAACAGATGGCAGACGGCATAGGTGGAGATAGACCAGTTCGTGGCGGTCATGGTGGTCGTCGCGGTCGGGGGAGACGATCAACCACACCATCATCAGCCCCGCCTCATGTGAGCTCGACAGGATCACGGTCTACCGTGGGGCCCCCAGCAGCAGCACCATCACCACCCACACCGCCCACACCACCCACACCTGCCATGCCGGCCACAGCAGCTACACATGTATCTTGTGCACAGCATGGGGGGATGCCTTTTGAGCCAGGGACGACAGATCCCACAGATAGGAGGATCTGGATTCGCCCTGCCGGCAAACTAGAGTAAGTTTGATTTACATTTATTCATAATGTTTATGTTTATTAATTTAGTTACAGCTTTGACCCCCCATCAGCACCTGCGGAGGCTATTGCGAAGCTATACAGGGGCAAATATGACCACCCGTGGCCCACATGGACAAAAGTGGACAAGGATGTTCGTGACGTGTGGTTTAGGGAATTTGGAGTAGGTTTTTTAATTTTTATTTTCATTTTCATATTGTCAAATTAAATATCGTTACCTAATATGATGTTTTCTTGCAGGGGAAGTTTAGGTGGTTACCTTCAGACCTGAAGGCGATTAGGAAGGCCTTCGAGTCCAGAGGAGGCAGGCTAGTGAAGAATGCCATGAATAAGATCCGGAGTGGCGAGGATAGCGGTGATTGGCTCTTCCCACATGTGCTAGAGGGCCTGCGGAAATATTGGGCCGAGGACCCGAAGTTCCTCCAAAAGAGCGCGATTGGGAAGCGAAACCGTGCTAAGGATCCTACTGCTCCTCGGTACACCGGCGGCTCCAGGTCTATTCCTAGTCATTTTGAAAAGTTGGTAAGTAAAATTCTCAATAAATTTATTTTCTAGCTTACCTTGCTATTTTTTATTATTAATTATAAACATTAAGTGTTGCTTTTATATATGCAGAAGAAGAAATTTCAGAGAGACCCCACTGCATACGAGGTCATGGAGGTGACCAAGAAGACTAAGAGTGGGGTGTGGGTCAACGAGAAGTCCGCGGGAGTTGCTGTAAGTGTTCTTCGCATGTCCTGTTTCATATCAGCTTTGCTGTAAGTGAGTTTGTATTCTTGTGGCTTGCTACGAATTGATGGAATTGGTGGTAGGGAAATTATTGCTATGTTTATGTTTCTTCTCTGTGAAAGGATCACACCCCATTTAAAGGTATTGAAGTTTGATGCCGTTGTAGCGGTGGAAACTTGAAGCAGGGCCTTTTGGTGCTTGGTTTTTGCTTTGTCTTTATTGGTGCTTCTTTTCCTCCCCAAATTCCCCCTTCTATGTACAGTTATCTGAGCCAAATAATGAATACTTAGCATCTATGTGTTGTTCAGCTAATAGGTTTTGTAGATGAGAGTCCTTTGCCTGCATGCGGTAGGATTGCCTTGTTTTGCTTTCCTGACGTGTTTTTTCTATTTGACTTTCATTCTTTTTTGTAACTTTTAAAAGGAACCCCCTTCTGTTTGGGAACACCGGATAGAAAATTTGGGAACCCCCTTTGATTTTTTCTTGCCAATTGCTCTGATATGCAGCTGTAGGTTGAGGTGTTAGTAATGAAAACGTGGCCATGATATTTTGCTATAATCACTGCAAGGTCTGATCTAATGAACTATTGTGTTCTAATGAATGTATTTGCATGCCACTGTGAGCAGAATATTATTTTTTGTCAGAAGCATATAGTCAGACTATGACTATACCAAAACTGAGATGGCTTTGAGTAACTGCATATCATATGAGTTATTGAGATGGCTTTGAGTAACTGCATATCAGAAGCATGTTATTTAGGCATTGAGGTTGCAATTTGCGGATGATGATTTATGTTGTTGTTAACAGAAATTGTTATATTGATACTAATATAGCAGGTATTTAATATACTTTCCCTTCAGTTCAATTTAAGGTAGCAAATTAAATGGAATAATATACTTTCCCTTCAGTTCACTGGATCAGGTTTTCACTGCTACTTTTGCTCATTATTTAGAGAGAGGATAGTCAATATCAATCTCACAGTTACTAGGAAAACTTGTTTCTAATACACTATAAGAGGAATCCACAATCAGGTACATAGGAAAATTTGAGTTTATTTGACTGTATGATGGCATGACAGTATCTATAAGATGTTAGTTGATCATTTGAATTCCTTTGTGCATGAGGAATTCCTTGATGATTTTTTAGGTATGTGGAACCTACTGTAAGGTACGGGCCCTGTTGAGCCTGTGTAGCAGTTTTAATTATTTCTAGTAACTGCTGTATGTTATTAACTGTTGTGTAACTGCTCTAGGTTTGAATTATTGTAACTGATAAATAGGAGTAGGGGAATAGAGAAACCATTCGGTTATCTTGTGGTTGGTTGGTTAGGAGAGACCAGGCTCTCGAACTCCTAGGGATTACTTCTTTATCTCTCTATTTCTCTCTGTAATTACTATAAATATGTACTGAATTCTCTGTTGGATATAATTTCCCAGAGAACTATCTATAATAGTGAAGTATATTCAGTATAATGTCCCTCATAAATATGAATTTATAGGTAATCTTTTTTAGTTTGAGAATAAATATGAAAGAATGGTTCCATTTGAAGAAGTTAATATAGCCTGCACACACAGTTAAAGAAGCTGACCATATTACTTTTAGGTCAATTTGATAAGATTGGAACTAACTATTGGTGAACTGGATTTACTGTATCTGTGCTGATGTTCTGAATATACTTAGCTTTAGCATGTTATATTTTAGGTTGTTTCTGCTCTGAGAGAGGCTGGTCTGGAATCTTCAAATCTAATACTTGGTATTGACTTCACTAAAAGCAATGAATGGACAGGTTCCTTTTGAATGTGAAATTAATATTGTACATACATATAAGTATGGAGAATGTAAAATTAACTTATAAGTTGGCCTATTGTTATGTCTTAATTAGAAGAATTTTATAAATGAAATGATGACTTCTGAGATTGATAGGTGGATGATGTGTTCACTCTTTAAAAGCTAGTGGCATATGTTAGACATAAGTCATATATAACCCAACAGATCATATATACAAGGCATTCATCTTGTGCTATTGAACCTAACTTCATGAAGCTAGAAATACTTTTGTGGATGAAATTAATTAACTAGATCTCACAACACAATCAATTTGCTCAACAAGTCATGCATTATCCAATGCTCAGAAATTTCTAGAGTTAAAACTTTATAAATATATTCTCATTGAGATATCAATATAATTAAGAAAAATGCTAGACAATCAGAACTTTTGCCCGAATTTTTTTGACAGAATGATTAACATGTTTATTGACTACTCGATAGGTGAGATATCACTTTATTTCATTCCCCAACTATCTTTCATATTATTCTGTCAAAATTGTTACTATTTTTTATTGCTGTTTGTGTAACATTACTTTAGGTCGAGTTTCTCTGTTACTGTTCTTATTGTAGATTTGCTTAGTATGAAAATACAAAAGGTCCATTGTCCAAGGGTGCTTCTTTGTGCATTCAGTCACTTATGTGTGGTGTTGTCTAAGGTGCACCACCCACCAAAGTGGTGTGGTGGTGCACCATCCAAGTGGTAAAATGTGGTCCACTTGTATTGCTTGCCATGACTATAATAACGTTTCTGTTTTGTAGTTCTTGAATTATGTTGGACATGAGTTTGGACATTTTAGTAGTAATATTTTTGCTATAGCTGGACCCTAAAGGGCGAACTGCACACATAGTGCATGGTGTATGTTAACAGTTTAATATTGTTTACTCATATGGACAGTAGAGTTGGCACTGCTATTTATTGACACATGGTGTAACTCTACTATTGTCGAAAATTCTTACACTTTTGAATTAATTTTTTATTGTTTTAATTTTTCATTACATGTCGGGTCAATCCGGTCTTGTCCCAACCCGTCCTACGCTCCCCCCTAATATTATATGAGTTAGAGCAACCTTAGTGCGTTGATTAATTCATTTTTTTTTGCTTATAAAAAAATTATTTTTAATAATTACAGTAGTGCTAATGTTTGTGATATTATACAGGAAGAGTTTCATCGCCTCCGAGGAGAGGCTGATAATCAAGGGCAGGAGCACTCTGCCGCCTCTGATAATGCCCTTTTCTTGAAGGCGGCAGGAGGGAAGAACAAGAAAGGGTATGTTTATGGACTAGGGCCGATGGGGGATGACTTTGTGGCCTCACCAATGCCATGTACTCAGACCGAACCCTGCCCTACCGTGGACTGTCGAGAGGTCATCTTCAACCTGAATCGGGAGCTAGCTGCGAAAGACCAAGAGATCCTGACGATTAGGACTGAGTTAACGCATCAGAGTTCTAGGATTGATGAGCTTTACCAGATGATGCGGGCTAGTGGTTCGGGTTCAGGTTCAGGCCCCGTGCACGATGATGCGATTGATCATGAGGATGTCGATGATGAGGACGCCGATGATGATTTGAGTCCATTACCTTCACCCCCTCGTGATTAGGAGATACCTTTATTTAATAGTTATATTTTGATGGATCAAATGAAATATTAAACTTTTGGATTATATATATAATTTTGGGCCTCTTCTATTTTATTATTGGGCTAAGTGATTATTCTGTAATTTATTTTATTTTAGTTTTTTTTAATCTTTTACATAAAAAAATATAATTTAATTTTAAAAAATATATTTAATTTTACTTTTTTTTAAATATTTATATTAGAGACCGAATTAGCCACCGAATTAGCGGTAGCTAAAACTAGCCGTTGAAATATTTAGCCACCGCATATTCGGTCTCTAAGTTTAAATATTTCGGTCCCGAAATATGGTCCCGAAATATGCCTTTGTGACCACATTTAGGGACTGGATTTAGAGACCGCAAATTCGGTCTCTAAATTCGCGACTGATTTATGAATCAGTCCCTAAACCATTTGTGACCACTGTTTTAGGGACCCTCACTTATCAGTCCCAAAATCGGTCGCGAATAAATATAGGGACCGATTTTGTGCATTTAGGGACCGATTTTTCGGTGGCTAAAACGCTGTTTTTTTGTAGTGACTGAATAAGTAGCAAATCTTGTTGTTTGAGTATTGCTTTTGGGACACACACTTGTCAACAAATAGTGAGAAGCATGAGTTTTTTTTTTCGATAATCAAAAATTTTATTCAAAATAGTCTATCTTCAGCATCACAGTTGTAACATCCTGATTTTTCTGTATATCGAGCTGGTTAATCTCGATTAGGGCTTTGGATGCTTGCGTGAGTTGTTTTGTGTTAGTTTAAGACCTAGTTGGTGCATCACCCTTTCCCGAGTGTCACATTCACGAACGTTTATAAGGCCGAAGATATTTGTTAATGCGGAAAATACGATTTTTCTTTTTCTTTTCTTTTCATAAAGATGTAATGGGATTAGTAAAGGTAATTAATACTAATAAATGAACTTAGGTTCACAATGAATTACTAGAACATACTGTATTATAAATACAAAAACAGAAAACAAAAAACAAAAATAAAAATAATACTGTATACAGACATAAGACTAATGTATAATTGGCATAAGAAATAAAATAAGTACTACGAGTCGTAGCTCCCAAAAGGTATTACAAAAACTGACATAGTTTGGCCGAAAACAAAACTAAAACAGCAAAAGAGTCCACCTTCGAACTCAAAGGGACTGCTGAACCGAACCATCGTCGCGTCCATCTGTTCAAGCAGCAACAGCAAGTACCAGCAGAAAACATACAGATATGGATGAGATTCCCGTTCATCAACACAACAAAACAGCAATAGTAAAAACGGGACGACTCACCAGGTAACAGCGTACCCAACATGTTAAATAGTTAAACAACATACTATAATGCATTCTTAAACAGAACAACGATGTATAACAGTAAATGTCAACATCAACAGACATGCAATGCAGTGCAATGTACATGACTCAATGCCAAGGCCACTGGGTACTACTCTGACCCTTATTCCATGAAGCTAACAAAACATTCGGAGAGAGTGAATGGGAGGACATGTTCCGATTTCTGCCAGCCATGAGCAAGATGCTACAACATTCGTAACGTGCATGTATCTGTCTTTACGGTAACACTCTCGACCAAACATGAAAAGTACGACATCTAGTAGAGGATATCAGTGTATTGCACGGATTCGCCACGATACAGAAGAATCACCAACTGGTCACATGTCAGCCATTCCAACCCTGATACCTCCAAAAAGACCATTGAAGATCGTCACCATAATATTCGCACCCGTATCAAGGTGTAAGCTCAACTCCTAGGCTCAAGGCCTTACAACTATGTATATGAAATGCCAATGCTTACACAAAGCAGATGCGATAAAGCAATGTCTATCTATTAGATAGGCCTCAAGGTTCACTAAGGTTCTCTTTCTTAGGAACTACACACATCTTTGTTTTATGAAACGTTTATCCATCGGATTAAACCTTTATCCATCGGATAAATATCTCATGACTCCTTTGGAATGATCCAGACTGCTTTCAGAATTGCCGACTGTCCCCACAAACCAACACAAGTCTTTTCAGCGTGTTTTGTCCTCACTCACACGCTTTCTAGGAAACTTCCCAGAAGGTCACCCATCCCATAATTACTCTAAGTCAAGCAAGTTTAACTATAAAGTTCTTATGTTCTAAGCTCCCGAAAAGAAGATAAATCTTGTTGGTATGGATAGTACCAATCAATTCTTATATGCCTTCCCTTAGCCATACAGTCCCATACCTGCATAGCCTCAGGATTCCTTCCACTGTACAGTCCCATACCTGCACAGTCTTAGGATTCCTCTCATTCCAGTTATCACAAGATGAAAACAATTGAACGATTAACTTGGATCCGAATCATCGGTCCGTCATCGAACTACTGTTTCAAAACCAAAACGTTTCATGTTTGTGTTTACATCTTATGAATTAAGTCTCAAGTCCTAAACATTATGAATAAGGATTGAGAATCCTCTTAGATAAGTCTTTAAGCCTTTCTAAGATATTAATTTCTTGTTTTTCAATTAAGAAAATAAGTGTTGATTCACTTAAGTCTTATGAAGTCATTGATGTAGTAAGTCATCAATGGTATAGCACATGGTCTTGTTCCACCACATACCATACTTAAATTATTCCTTGTCTTCAACTCTAAGTTAATTACTTAACTTAGGCTTTTACGTGTAAAAATTTTACGATTGAGTTAGAAAACTCCTTTTGTAAACCAAACAACTTTTACAATTGAAAACTCATTTGATTTGAAACAACATTTGAACTACTTACTTTATTTGTAACATTTTCTGAAACGTGAAAGTCGCTTAGCGAGGGTACATTCGCTTAGCTAAATTAAGGCAGTGATACCCCATTTGAAATTCCTTTCTCGCGGGGCGAATAGAAGTTTCACATCGCGAGGCTGAGAGTTGTTTTTGCTCCTTATACAGATCCTTTGTATCGCGAGGCGAAGATTGTCTCGCGTCGCGAGTTCGAGAACTGTATTTCATACCGACCTTCTGCATCGCGAGGCGATAATTTTCTCGCGCCGTGAGGCAGAGAGCTGTAACTCTTACTGCTCTGTTTAGCTTTCTGTCTCGCGTGGCGAGAATAGTTCCGCTAGGCAAATGCCTTGTTTTTCCCTCTGTCTCGCGTGGCGAGACAGGGTTGGCCAGGTGAGTGTCCTGTTTTCATTTTTCCTTAACTCCTTCATTAATTCTCATTTTGAAACACATAGTTTGATTGAAAGACCTATGGCTAAAGAAAATACATTTTTCACTTTGGTGGCACACTTTAAAGGTTAAAACTTCATTTGATCTTTGGATCAAAATCACTTTTCATAGTTCTTTGAAACATAGGTTATGAAATCATGCTTTTCTTACTTCAAAACTTTTTACTTCAAGACTTTGATAGATCAAGAACAAAACATGTTCTTATGTTTCTTCTTACTAAGGCCACAAGCCTAGTAGGAACAAATGTGAAGATTGCTTCACCCTCAAAACAAGTTATAACTCACAATGTGCATCTAATTATGACAAACAACAATTACATATTATTGCATCATAATCAAGCATAAAGTCCATCACACATCATTTGCATCATGATCAAGCATAAAAGTCCATACTTGATCTAGTGATCAAGGTAGGTTTTTCAACATATATGAAAATGATTTTCATCCAATCACACCATCATAGACATATGCTAGATCACACTAAAGCATAAACTACACTTATTACACATTGTTCTCAAGAGAACCAAATTAAATGGTGAACCCAAACCAAAGGGTTTCACCCACACATAAAGTAAACAACCATCTTCACCACCACCATTTTGGTGTGATGAGGTTAACCCCCCATACCTGTTGAAGAGCAGATTCCCGGATCAAAGTCGGTCGATCGGTTTGTGAACCTCCTGATAATCGTCACCAACTTCAAACAACCAAACAATCAATCATCAAACATCAAACAAGACAAAACTCAACAATTCTACCTAAGGTTTACGGCCACCATAAAGAGAATAAGGCTAGGAATTGATTTTGGTTTTCCATTTCATGGATTCAAAGGCAAAGGAAAGCTAAGGATGAAATCAAGTGTTAGAAATCAAAAATTGATGAAAAACACTATTCATCATCATCACATAGGGCTCGGCCATTTGGGAATTTTGGGCTATGATGAGAGTTGAATCATAAGCTCTTGGGTTTAGGTAGAGAATGATGAAGTGAGTTCAAAGAAATTGGTTTCACATCAAAAGGATTTTTCTACCAATTCCTATGGATTTTCAAAGTTTTGGATCTAAGAAATGATTTTCATAAAAATGGATCTTTATCTTGAAATAAAGAGAGATTCAAGAATCTAAGAGATCATAGAAGTGATCTTACCTTAAAATGAAGGAAGATTGCTCAAGGAATCAAGTGGTTCCAATAAGAAACCAAGCTTTTCAAGAACAACAATGGTGTTTTCTCTCTAAAGTTGAAGATGGTGTTCTTGAGTTATTTGGGAGGGCTGATGTGCCTGAATGAGGGGCTGGAAGGGGCTGAGTTCAGCCTTTAAAAAGCTCACTTAAGGGCAAAATGGTCATTTGCCAAAAGGGTAAAATGGTAAAAGTGCAAAAGACTAAGGTTAGGGGCATTTTGGTCATTTTGCGTCCAGATATTTTCGAACGTCATGAAGACTCAGGCATACTCTCCCAAGTGTCTTGGGATTATGTGATATCAAGATTATCCGTTGGTGAGTCTCGATAAGTCCATATGTGGCTCCGTTCGTCACCCGATTAAGGATTCCGCTCGAACAGAGACCAGGAAGTGATTTTTTTGAAATTTTTGTGAAATTTAACCAAAACATAGAGAATCGAATTCTAAGACTTACTGTCTCGTTCACGGGTCCATCTGAGGTCTCCTGAGCAGTAAAATCATACTGTCAGTGTAAAAACGCAGACCGGACTCCGTTTGAGTTTTCGACTCAAAACTTAATCGTAGCTTCCTACAATATCGTTGAGCATGACTATGGTCTCGGAATATTTTATTTCCATTCCTAAGACCTCGAATAAAATACATACGTTAAAATATTGAAGAATTAGAAAACGTGAAAATCGGGGCGTTATAGTTGGAAGCTTAGGAATAGGCTTGAACGAGGTTAGAAATGCCTAAGGTGTTAAACGAGAAACTGGGTAAGTTAGAAGTTTAGAAGATTCTTCACAGCTGAGCAGCACGCTCAAGCGTGGGAAGGGTGCACGCCCTAGCGTGCCAACGCTCAAGCGTTGGCATGTTGCATGCTCAAGCGTGCTGAGTGCGTTTGCCAGCTGGTGTGCTTTCTGACGCGTGTGCAACACGTGCCAGGCCAGGGTGAAGACGGAGTGGACGAGGCTCCGTACTCAAGCTTGGAGAGAACCCCACGCTTAAACGTGGGCACGTTCAAGCGTGGACATGTCCTACGCTAAAGCGGTCTCAACTGGATGCCCCAAGTGAAGTCTTTCCCTTCTCTTTCACTTAGGCCATTTTTCCATCTTCAAGCTCAAGAGTTGCAGAGAGAGTAGAGAGAAGTCAGAGCTCTTAGTTAGAGAAAGCTCAGGTTTCAAGGCTATCGAAGTACCGGAATGTGATTCCGACTAGATGGTTGTGATCGTGACGAGGTTTTCTACAATCTTGATGGATTGATTTCTCGATTCTCCTAAGGTAAACTCGAATCTCTAACATGTGTTCTTCCTGGTTCTTCGAGTCTTTACCTTTTTCTTTTGATCTTTGGCCTTGCCCTGGGGCTAACACTATTGTATACGTGTTGTGCTCGTGATTAGGGCAAAGTTTGTGTCCGTGGTTGTGCGGATTGGAGTTGGAACCATGATTGTACCGGGGCTAGCTGTTCTTGAGCTCAGAGGCTGCGATCTTGGTGAATCGGTGACCACATGGATCTACATGTCAACTGTTCAGGTGGGGAGAAAGAGCACTATCGCCGTCGGTAAGGCAAGAGTAGCGTAGATGTGCTTTCTGCTATGTAGGGAAGCCCTAATCCTACTAGTAGTCGAGCCTCGATAAAGTACCTAAACCCGAGGTTTAGTATACTTTAGGCTGTCACCGTTAAGTTTGGAAACCCTAGGTTAGAAAACAGTTGATTGAGGATGATCTACTTCGTATGACTGTTGTGCTGTTGTTGCTATTTGTATACATGCCTATATGCTATGTGATATATCTGATATGCTGCTATGTGTTGTCGTTGATATTACTGTTGTTGATATTATTGTTGTATGCTATGATGTGATGATGATGAGTGTTGTGGCGGAATGCCGGTTAGTATTAAGTTTGGTTGTGTGCCGTGTTGTTATTGGGTTGATACCGTGGATGGTGCCATCACTGTTATGCTGATCACTTGAGGCTGTGGCCGTGTTGTTTGAGCGGTGGCTCGTGGGCGCTTGACGTCGAGGCTGTGGCCGTGTTGATGCAGTGGCATCGTATTGTTTCTGATTAAGTGTTTAGGCATGAGATCCGATATCAAACCTGTTGCGGATGTTTGCTGCATATCATCAGCTGCCAAGTGGCAAGGCCGTATGACAGGTAGTATGGGCTGCCAGCATCATACGAGGTTAGTTGTACCTGAGTGCGGGTACAAAAAGTAGAAGGGGCAGTCAAGTAAGTGACCTTGGGGACGTTGCCGGTCTCAGGAATAGTTTACAGTGAGGGATGAGGTAGCTCCTATCCTATCATGACGCCCGATCCAATCCGGTTTTCCCGACTAATCCCCGAACTTTCCACGTTCCAGGCTAACTTTCCGAAGCGACCAAGACACCCTAGTTCCTGTGTGGAAGGGGGATGCACTCTTATTAGTCACGGAGAGCGGTTCGGTTTCTTGGACAAACTAATTCCGTTCCAACACAGAACCTGTTCCGGTGTGGACTTGATCGGGTGTGGAACTGTTCCGATGTGGAACCGTTCTGGTATAGAACCAGCTTTGTGAGTTTTCGGCCGACATGCTGCATGGGATTAGTATCTCGGCCTAGAGGACTGATATGAGTGTGAGACTCGTGGAGATGGATGTTTGTTGCATGTGTTGCTTAAGAGACATATGGTTGTGTGCAGTATTTGCTATATCTGTTATACCTGTTACATGTATATGTTGTGTTTTACTGCACTATTGTCATTATTTCCAACTTTGCCATGCACGGTATTTCTTATCTCCCTATTGCTTTTGTTTGTCTGTTTTGGTTATTGGTTTGTGTGTAGACGATGAGCCAGCTAATGGACCCGAGGGTACACCCTTTCATCATGTAAGTACCGAGGATGCCGGTACTGGGTCTGATCGAGATCGTCTACCATAACGAGAGGGGGTGGCACGTGGACCCCTCTACCTACTTGACGGTCTACACAGGATCGGTCAGCATACTTTTCAGAGGAGGGGCATCGCACGTGGAGGATCTCATAGGACCGTTAAGAGTTGTACAGTTTCTTCCCTTTCCCAGGATTTGGCACCCACCAAGGCAGAGAATGCAGGATTATCTCTGGGCAGCGCCACAGTCATCAATGGTGTCCATTAGGCGAGGCTCCATCTACAGAGATCAGAGGAGTCATACCGAGCAGTACCTGAGGCCGTATAGAAGACGTCGAATTGTCATGTCGAGTTCCTCCTCCGAGTATGAGCCTACGCGGGTTTATAGGTGTACTCATGGAGAGGGACAGGGTAGCTCAGGGCATTCTCATCAATGATGGTGAGTGCCTGCCAGTGCGTCTCTAGGGCTGAGTGGCGAGGTTTTAATGTACTTTTGAGTGTGGGTTGGGGGAGTGCTGGCGAGCTTTGAGGGTTCTTTCTTCTTTTGCTTTTTGGATTTATTTTCAGTCCTTATGGTTTTGTTTTGAACAGTTTGTATATTTATGTATAGTGCCCTACTGATGGGGCTGAGTTATGCATGGCTATATATGTATATACAGTTGTTCTACTTGCACTTTACTCTGATGTGATTTCTATGCTTTCCATTTGGTTGTATGTTTTAGACGTGCTTGTTTCTGCTTCGTTATTTGAATACCACGCTATCGCTATAATACGGTTAGGTATAGTTAACAATATAAGCTTGGGACTAATGGGATTATCCTTCTGAGAAAGGAGGGTCGTCTCATTTTGGTGGTATTAGAGCAGTTTGGTTCTACAACGGACTGTGGAGGTTTGGAACCAAGACTGCAAGTCCAACAAGTGTACTGGCTTTAACGGTTGATACTCGAGTTGTAGCAACTGAGTTTAATTTCGGATAGAGTGTCCAATGCGCTAGTTATCGAAGTGTGATAACTGTTTTCATTCATAAGGCATATGATATGTTTAACTATTAAGTGCTATTATATGTCTTATGAATTGGAACTGATAGCTCCTTTTTACAGGAAGCTGGATGGCTCATGGAAGAGGAAGAGGAGGAAGGCCGGCTGCGATCGGAGGTAACGATAACAACAACAATAACAATGGTGACCACTCAGGGATAGGAAGTGGTGGTGACACCTCTGAAGCGATGCGGGCTATGCAGAATTTGGCTACTGCGATGATGCATCAAACCCAGCAGACTGCCCAGTATATGTAAAGGCAGGAGGAGAGGGAAGCGAGACAGGATCAGTTACACGCCGTAAGAGGAAATGAGACGGTGGACACCGGTCTCAATGCTTTCATGAAAGGAAATCCTCCTCAGTTCCACGGGGAGTACAATCCTGGAGCTGCAGAGATATGGTTGCAAGAGATCGAGAGAGTATTCATGGCCATACACTGTAGAGAGGACAGGAAAGTGATGTACGCTGCGTTCATGCTAGTAGGCGCAACGGAGGCTTGGTGGAGAAATAAGTTCAGATTACTAGAAACAGAGGGCAGAATGGTTACTTGGGAATTGTTCTGGGAGTGCTTTTTGGAGAAGTATTTCCCCAGGAGTGTGAGACAAGAGAAAGAGAAAGAGTTCCTGAGTCTGAAATAGGAACAACTGTCAGTTGGTGAGTACGCAATGAGGTTTGAAGCGTTACTCAAGTTCTCACAGTTTTATTAGAACCATTCAGATGAAGAATGGGTCTGTAGGAAGTTCGAAGACGGGTTGAGACCCAAATTGAAGCGAGCGATGCTACCATTTGGCATCAGATCTTTTCCAAAGTTGGTGGAGAAGTGCACCGTGCTGGAAGGCTATGACAAGACGGGGACAGTCTAGCCACAAATTAGGAATGGGGGACCAGTACGAAGCAGAGGCCAGAAGGGTAGAGGTGGCCGATTCCACCAGAGGGCTAGGCCGTATGATCGCCCAGCTCAGTTCAACATCACCCATGGAGGAAGTAGTTCCAGCCAGGGACAATAGGATACCAAGACTTGTTTTCGGTGCGGGGTACCGCATCTAGTCAAGAATTGTCCAAGGACCCAGCACGTCAGGTGCTTCAACTGCAATCAGATGGGTCACTATGCATTAGACTGCAAGCCCAGAGTTAGTAGGAGGGCTCAGTTTCAGCAACAGGACGGAAGAGCCCAGAGCAGTGGGGCAAGGTCGCAAGGTTCTAGCCAACAGAGTCGCCCACAAACCACCGGGCGAGTGTTTGCCATGAGGGGTTCTGAAGCCTCTCGAAGCCCCGACCTGATACAAGGTAAATGCTTGGTCACTGGTAAACTTTTATCAGTTCTATTTGATTCGGGCACTACTCATTCCTTTAAATCAATAGAGTGCATGGATCATTTAGGGTTGCCTATTTCATCATTACTCTATGATTTAACCGTTTCAACGCCTACTGGCGATTCTTTGACTACCTTATCTTTGTGCCTTAAATGTCCTATCACTATAGAGAACCGTCATTTTATTGTTGACCTTATCTGCTTGCCTATGCAACAGATAAATGTGATGCTAGGCATGGACTGGCTTTCGACCAACCATGTGATGTTAGACTGTTCAAGCAAGACCTTTCTTTTTTCAAAGCGATATGGATTGATGCCTGCCGACGAGAGTGATCCGCGGGTGGACTATCGAAGGGGTGTGTGGTGCTGTTCTCTTTAGAAGCAGAGGAGACTCCTAGTGTCGGAGCTTTACGTATCGTGCGAGAATTTCCGAAAGTGTTTCCCGATGATGTACCCGGACTGCCATCGGAGAGAGAGGTGGAGTTTGCTATAGATCTTGTATCGGGGAATGGGCCTGTGTCGATAGAGCCATATCGGATGTCTCTAGTGGAGCTGACGGAACTGAAGAAACGGTTGGACGAGATGCTAGGCAAAGAGTTCATCAGACATAGTGCATCTTCGTGGGGAGCGCCGGTTCTGTTTGTGAAGAAGGAGGATGGGAGATTGAGGCTGTGTGTAGACTATCGTCGGTTGAATAAAGTGACAATAAAGAACAAGTATCCATTACCACTGGATAGATGATTTTATGGGTCAGCTGAAGGAAGCAGCTGTGTTTTCTAAGATTGATCTGCGATCTGGATACCATCAAATCCTGTTTAAGAAGGAGGATGTGCCAAAGACTGCTTTTCAGAGTCTGTATGGTCACTATGAGTATTTAGTTATGCCTTTCGGTGTGACTAATGCTCTATTTGTGTTCATGGATTATATGAACAGGATCTTCCGACCGTTCCTTGACAAGTTTGATGTTGTGTTTATCGACGACATCCTTATATACTTTTCGAGTAGAGAGGAACACCAAAAGCATCTAAGGGCGGTGTTGCAAGTGCTAAAGGATAGGCAGTTGTATGCTAAACTGTCAAAGTGCAAGTTCTGGTTAGAAGAGGTTCAGTTTCTAGGCCATGTGATCTGTAAGGATGGCATCGCAGTGGATCCTGTGAAAGTTGAGGCTAGTGAGTTGGGAAAGCCCTAAGTCTATAAGCGATATGAGAACTTTCTTGGTTTAGCGGGTTACTATTGGCGGTTCATCAAAGGATTCTCTAAGATTGCGTTACCTATGATGCAGTTGACGAGAAAGGGGAAGGCGTTCTAGTGGTCAGAGGCTTGCGAGCAGAGTTTCCAGGAGCTGAAGAGAAGATTGACCACATCACTAGTGTTAGTGCTACCAGATCCATTAGGAGGATTCGATGTATACTGTGATGCATCTTATCAAGGCTTGGGATGTGTGCTCATGCAAGAAAGAAAAGGGGTGGCGTATGCCTCCAGGTAGTTAAGAACACATGAGCGGAACTACCCAATGCATGATCTGGAATTGGTTGCGATAGTGTTTGCATTGAAGATATGGAGACATTACCTGTATGGTGCTAAATTCAGTGTATTTACCGACCATAAGAACTTAAAGTATCTGTTCGACTAGAGAGAGTTGAACATGAGGCAGCGAAGGTGGATGGAATTCATAAAGGACTATGAATTCGATCTGCAATATCATCCAGGTAAGGCAAATGTAGTAGCGGATGCGCTCAGTAGGAAGTCACTACACGTGTCTACGATGATGGTAAAGGAGCTAGAACTGTTAGAGGCGTTTAGAGATCTGAATCTGGAAGCAGAAATCGTCGAGGATAAGTTGAATCTTGGGATGGTTAGAGTAACTAGCGATTTCCTGAATCTTTTATGGAAGAAGCAAGCTGAGGATAAGTACCTGGAGGGCGCGAATCGGTTAATAGAGGAAGGTAAGACTTCCCGACGGTAGGAGTACTATTTCTCCCCACCTGAACAGCTTGGCACGAATATCCACGCGAACACTGGTATGCTCTCCCACGCACTCAAGAGCAAGAAGAACAGCTCCGTAATCTCCTTGGTAGTCGCGGCCTCAAGCTCCAATCCACGAGCAATCACGAGCACGAACTTTTCCCTAATCACGAGCACAACACATATGCAATAGTGTTAGCCCTATGGCAAGCTCAAAGATCAAATAGGAAAGGTAAAGACTCAAAGAACCACGAAGAACGCATGTTAGAGATTCGAGTTTACCTTTGGCGAATTGAGAAACCAATCTGTCAAAGTCATAGATAACTTTACCGTGATCACAACCATGTAGTCAGAATCGCATTCCGGTACTTCGATTGCCTCGAAACTAAGCTTTCTCACTCAAGAACTTTGTTTCTCTCTCTCAACGCTCTGGAACAGCTCTGGAGTCCGCAATTTTCATGGAAGAAATGAGGAAGAAAGGAAACTCCACCAACTTGAGCTGCTGAGAACGCTAAAGCGTGGACCATCAGCACGCTTGAGCGTGGGGTTCCCTCCACGCTTGAGCGTGGAGCCTCGTCCACTCTGCCTTCACCCTGGCCTGACACATGTAGCACATGCGTCAAAAAGCACATTAGCTGGCAAACGTACTCAGCACACTTGAACGTGCACAAGGCCAATGCCTGAGTGTTGGCACGCTAGGGCATGCTCCCTTCCCGCGCTTGAGCGTGCTGCTCAGTCGGGAAAAGCTTTCCAAACTTCTGACTTCCCAATCTCGTTTAACACCTTAGGCACTTTCAACCTGATTCAAGTCTATTCCTAAGCTTCCAACTAGGCCTTAAACTAATACTAAACAATTCACACAAGCAATCAAAGCCCTAATCGAGATTAACCAACTCGATTAGAGTTACAAAAAATTCGGGATTTTACAGGCATCACATTGCTTTCTCCATGTAGGAGGCCCTTTGTCATCACCTCGCATTAGGTCAATATGTCATCGCTACGAGTTAGGCCCTTTGTCATCGCCTCGATGGAGGTATCTCAAACAAATGTACCCATTACATAGGGTATTTATGTGGTCAATATAAACATTAATTACAAACATACATCACAAAAATCCACCATATTATCCTGACATCCCATTATATAGTCATTTACAATGACCACAAACATGCCAACAAGCTCCATGCATCAATAATAATGATATATCTCATGCCAAAACAACACATAGGCACTCCAGATCACATATAACATAAACATATGAATTTCAAACCACTACACAAGTCTTAAAACATGTAATCATACAAACCTGACAACCAATAACACATCATTTCATCATTTATTGTAAAACCCCCAATTCAATTTAGCCTTCTTGAATCCTAACATAGAACACCCCAATTTTTCTCAATCAATCTCCCAAAATAACATTATTAGTTTTAATAACCCAAAACCCCTTTTCAAAATACTATGGAGGTGTGAGAAAGATGGTATTTTGCTTATCTTTTGTAGACCTCCAAAGATGCGCCCCAAGAACTTTTAGGATTACTCCTTTGATCTTCCTACTTCACGCTTAAGGTCCCTTATTCTCCCCAAATCCTTTTAATTCTTCTCTTCTTAGTCGCTTTTGAGTTTCTAGGTGTATTTAGGGTTCAAAACGGCACCCTAGAGTGTTAAGGTTCTATTTATATAGCCCCAAAAGCCCAAAATGCGTAAAAACGCATCAAGGCATACTCATTGTCCACCTGGGTATTTCGCACATATCTTGAGTTATAAACATCAAAAAATTATGCTCTTTATATAGTTGAAAGATAAAAGGAATCTCTACAATTTTCAAGAAGATCACAAAATCTTAAACGAATGTTTAGAGCGTTAAAACAGGGCTAGAAGTTAGAAAAATAGTGTTGGCGCTAAAACCTGAACAACATGTACGAATTTGGCCATAACTCGAGCTACAAGAATCCAATTTGGACAAATTTGGTGTTTATGGAAAGCTACGCGATAGAGCTACAATTCTTATGAAGACGTTAAGTTCAAAAGAGGTTGTTTTGACTAGGACAAACTACATTTACGTTGGATTTTGGATAAGAGGAGTCCCAGATTTTGGGATGTAACATTTCTCCCCTCCTTCAAGAAATTTCATCCCCGAAATTTCGACATCTAACGCTTATACCAAGATGCAAGCCAATAACCAAGAATTAAACGGTATTGCATGCTAGAGTCAAGGTTCCCCTCTTCTACGCATCTTGGCATTGAGACCATGTCTTCCTAACAGAAAACCATTTTCCGATTCGCAAACTTTGATCAACCACATCTGACAGAGAACCTTCATCTTTCAAAAAGTCGTAAATCCGCTCACTACCAATGAAACATTGAGTTGGCTAGGCTTAATATCTCAAAACATAGCATGCAGAGTTCATGACGACAAACAAACAACATTCCTATATGTCTAATTATTTGTTTTAAAAGACCCATTACCACAATCCAATTTAGGACTGAACTGCTCTGATACAAAAAATGTAACGTCTCAAGATATTACATAAAAATAGATAATTAAATAAAATAATTATTCATTCATAGCATCGGAAATTAAAATAAATTAAAACTTTCACTTTATTGCATAAAAACTCTTTAAGTTAGTTAATAAAAAAATATAATTCTTTATTAACAATTTTAGCCTCAAAACATGGTCAACTAAAAACATCCAAAAATAAAATAAAACATCATTAATACAAAGGTCTTCAAGATTCCAAGACGACTTTCTCAAGTCGTTGCGTCATTTCTAACATCAACTGTGAACTCTGAAAGACAATACCACTAATGAGATTTATAATCACAGTAAGCAAACACAGTTTGAAAAGGTTTTCAAAAAGATGTGCTTTCAGCCAACGCAGTAACCGAAAAAACAATTGTGGTAGTCCGCCAATTTCAAAATAATATAATATCAAAGTATTTTAAATAATAACATAAATAAGTCATAGCACATACAATAACATCAACAACCCAAACATATAAATGCAATGGTATCTCGTTGCCTTTTCCATGTAGGAGGCCCATTGCCATCGCCTCGCATTAAGCCAACATGACATCGCTACGGGTTAGGCCCTTTGCCTTCTCTACGAAGGAGATTCTCCATAACCTTGAAATGTCCCACATTGCCTTCTCCCTGAGTTAGGCCATTTGCCAGCGCCTCGCGTTAGGCCAAATCTGTTATCGCAACGACTTAGGTCATTTGTCATTGCCTCAAAGGAGGTATCTAACCATGCGATGTCTTCATATTGTCTTCCATGAGTTAGGCCCTTTGCCATTGCCTCGCATTAGGCCAATCTGTCGTCGCTACAACTTTGGCCATTTGCCATCGACTCGAAGGAGGTACCCAACCATGCAATGTCTTCACATTGCCTTCCCCATGATTAATTAGGCCCTTTGCAATTGCCTCGCATTAAGCCAATCTTTCATCGCTACGAGTTAGGCCCTTTGTCATCACCTCAATGAAGGTATCTCAGACAAATGTACCCATTACATAGGGTACTCATACATCAATATAAACATTAATTACAAACATCCATCACAATAATCCATTATATTACTTAGACATCATTATATAGTCATTTACAATGACCACAAACATGCCAACAAGCTCCATGCAATAATAATAATGATATATCTCATGCCAAAGTAACACATAGGCATTCCAGATCACATATAGCATACACATATGAATTTCAAACCACTACAAGTCTTAAAAAATGTAATCATGCAAACCTGACAACCAATAACACATCATTTCATCATTTATTATAAAACCTTCAATTCAATTTAGCATTCTTGATTCATAACATTTAAAACCCCAATTTTTCTCAATCAATCTTCCAAAATAACATTATTAGTTTTAATAACCCAAAACCCCTTTTCAAAATACTATGGAGGTGTGAGAAAGATGGTGTTTTACTTACCTCTTGAAGACCTCCAAATATGTGCCCCAAGAACTTCTAGGATTACTCCTTTGATGTCCCTACGTCACGCCTAAGGTCCCTTATTCTCTCTAAATCCTTTTAATTCTTCTCTTCTTAGTCTCTTATGAGTTTCTAGGTGTAATTAGGGTTCAAAATGGCACCCTAAGGGTGTTAAGGTTCTATTTATAGAGCCCCAAAAGCTCAAAACGCGTAAAAACAAGTCAAGGCCCACTTACCTAACGTCCAACTCGGTATTTCGCACGTATCTTGAGTTATAGACATCCAAAAATTATGCTCTTTATATCGTTGAAAGATAAAAGAAATCTTTACGACTTTCAGGAAGATCACAAAATCTTAAACCGATGTTTAGAGGGTCAAAACTAGGCTAAAAGTTAGACAAACGGTGCTAGCACTAGAACCTGAACAACGTGTACGAATTTGGTGTCTATGGAAAGCTACGTGATAGAGATACAATTCTTATGAAGACGTCAAGTTCAAAAGAGGTCGTTTTGACTAGGACAAACAACTATATTTACGTTGGATTTTGGATAAGAGTAGAGCCAAATTTTGGGATATTACACCACTAATTCTCCCTATGCTCTACTCTTACCCAACACAGTAAGAGCAGATTTGGAGAAGTTAATCTTGAGACTCGAGAGTAGCTAGAAATAGTCCATAATCCTTCTTAAATTAATTAGAAATTTTCTATTTGTTGGGCATAAAATTAATGTGTCATCGGCAAATGTAGATGAGACACATTCACACTACGCCAGAAAAGGGAATAAATGACGCAACTTTAATAGCGTTTTTATGTGAAACGCTATTAAAAAAGAAGCGGAGGACTTTAGATAGAGCTTCCTTGAGAAAGTGTTATTATAAGTTTGACTTTAGATAGCGCTTCCTCAAAGAAGCGCTATCTATTCCTGGGCTCAGGAATAGATAGCGCTTCTTTGAGGAAGCGCTATCTAAAGTCCACCTTATAATAGTAATTTTTCAAGGGGTACTCTAACCAAAATTTTATTAATAAAGAGTATAAGGGGTACTCTAACTCATATAAAAGAGATAGCAGTATGCAAAACGCATCAGAATGAAGTGAGTAATCCCAACTAGGTTGGGACCTCAAACTCCAACAATCATCTGCAGCATACCACAAAGGACCAACGAAACACTAGACCAAATTTACAACCAAAAGCACTTGTTCAAAACTACAGCTCACATATAAGATAGACATAATCCAAAAAATAAATTCTACACACCCACGTAATAGTAGCCCACCAAATTTACAAAACACTGATTCCACAGCACTTTAGATAGCGCTTCCTCAAGGAAGCGCTATCTATTCCCCTTTTCATATGTTTTTAATTTATCAGTTACTGTAACTTCCCTCCTCTCTTAACACTTCCCTTCCTCACTTTCGTTCCAACCCCCTCACTCTCAGTCTTTCACTCTCGAAAAGAAGAAACCACCGCTGCCTGCCTCCTTGCGAACGAAACCACCGCCACCGCTGCCTGCCTCCTTCTCACCTCACTCTCTCATCTCAGTCTCGCCGCCACCACCTCTCATTGTTATTAAACCCTCTCATTCCCTCTTCTCTCCTAAGCCAAACCCGCACCTCCCTCCATCAGAGTCACTCCTCCGGCTGTGTCCACCGCCACCGCTCCCTTTCACGCCGCCACCACCATTGCTTAGCAGTAGTCAGAAACCCACCCACCCACTGCTCCATTCGAGGTATGTCCTAAAACCCTCTAAGTTTGAAAAAAATAATTGTGGACATCTTTGTACTTTGTTTTTTAATCATCTTGAATTCTTTGCAAATGTAGGAGCTCTGGGAAACTATCCTGGTTCACCATTTTTCCCATCTGATTCAAACATTTTGCTTGAATCTCCATATCAACATGATATAGGTAATTTTCAAATATTCTTACATGTAAATAAATGAATGAGAATGATTTTGTTCTTCTAGTTAGCTATTCTTACTAGCATCTGGTTTCTGAAATTTCAATATATACCCATGTAATGCAGGAATCTACCTTGAAATTCTGTTATTTTTTAGTTTGAAAGTTAAGGTTCAAGTTTGACTTAACAAAGTTGAGGTTCTGCTTTGCTTTTGCCTCTGTTTGTGGCTTTAATCTTGTGGTCTCCTTTTGTTGTTGATGTTTCAATCTTTAGGAATGTTTTATGTTCTACGATGTTTGGTAGTCTACTGTTATTGTGTGGGTTCTTATATGAGAAACTTTTGTTTTAGGTGCTGGAGGTTTAGGGTATTGGTGCTATTTGTTTTTCTCTAGTTATGGTCAGTTTTATGGGTTAAGGTTATGTACTTTGGTGTCTGGTCTTGGTTCTACGATTGTAATTTTTATGGGTTTGGGTACCCCTTGTACCCTTTTAATAGTATTTGTTGCTTATAAAAAAAAAAAACTTAAGTGTATAAGTTTAACAGATGATAGTTTAGTATAGAAATTATAATGAGTAGATGCATAGCTCTGTAGGACAAGAAGATCCAGACACTGATAAATTGGGAAGCTATTGACACTTTATAGAATGTGCATTACAATAATAAAATTTTAACTTTGAATTTTTTAAATTCAATTCAGTGGATTTCTTTATTGTGTGGCTATTGATTTCAAATTAGTTTCATTGTTTTTTTGGTGATAAATCATTGGAATTTTGAAACAATGTGAAAAACAAAAAGACACATATATTTCTTCCATAAGTAATGTGTTTGCTTTGAGTGCAATTACAAATGCATGATAAATTGCGAAGTTTAATTTCTAGCCTTGTTTTTTTTTTTTCTTCAATTTTCTAAAACTTTTTTTTTATAGAAAAATACTTTTCTTAAACTGTTTTAACACTAGGATTCCTTGTGGTATTTGAGATTATGTAAAAATCATGTTTTGTAATGGAAGTGGTAGTGCTCTGGACCATAAATAACACAAGGGGACTGCATTTCAAATGAAATAAATACAACATCTATTGTAAAGTATGGATCTACTACTTTTTTCTTTCCTTTTTTTCCTATCTTACTTTCAACTGATGAACTATTTCAGCATATTTTAATCAATTTTCTGCAATTTTATTTAATGGCATGAATTGTTTTTTTCAGCTTCTGAAGCCTGCTTTCACAATTTGGTCATCGGCAATTCAAGCTACTCGATTTCACTCTGGTACACATATATGTTATTCCCCTGTGTTTTATAGCAGTAGGCATGTTTATTTTTTATTGGTATACACATGCATTAAGCTTAGTTTCCTGTTCAAGAACGACTTGTATACAACTTGTTCTTGAATTGTTTTAGGCGACGCGGACGAAGCTGGAGCCGGAGCCGAGAATCGTTCGGGAAATTGACTAGAAACTTAGAGAGGTAAAGGGAGGTAGTTCATTTGAGTTTGGTAGCTTCATGGTGATTGATTGATATATGTGATGTGGTAGTTGTGATTGATGATTTGAAGATATGTTTGAATGAGATATGAAGTTGTTTTACTTAATGAAGCATACTTGTATACTTGATCATGATTTGTGGCATTGATGCCTTGAATGAAATTTGTTGTGATATTGGACTATTGAATACCTATGTATGTATATATTTATATCCTGGACTGGTAAAGAGCATAGGATTGGCTATGACTCGACAAATAATTAAAATACTCGAAAACCGAAATCGAAGTTTTGAAAATCGAGTTTTGAAATCAAAAAGGTGTTTTTGGGTAAACGTGTTGCTTTATCAAGGAAAAGTAGCTTTCTTTTTTGAAAAGTTAGTTTCTTTCTAAAAAAAAGCCTTTTAAGGAAAAGTCAATGCAAAGTGTTTTCCTTTTTGAAAAACATTTTTAAATAAAAAGAACCTTTGGAAAACGGTTTGGTTTACGAAAAAGTGTTTTCTCGGAAAATGTTTTCTTTGGAAAAGAAATGTTTTAGTTCAAGAAAATGAAATTGAGTTTTGTTTTCCAAAGTTGTTTTGAGAAAATAAGACCGAAAGAAAAACGATGAATCTTTTGAGATGAACACAAACCTAGTGACCGATACATCGGACTAGTGTTTTGTGGATTGAGCACTTAGACTTCGCGTCCTATATTTTGATTTGAACGGGCTTAATGTCCTTTAAAACAAGTCGTGAGCTTTATGCCTCGACAAATGAAAGAACGAACAAAAAAGAAAACAGAAAACTTTCTGTGTACATGCATGAAATTGAGTTTTGTTTTCCAAAGTTGTTTTGAGAAAATAAGACCGAAAGAAAAACGATGAATCTTTTGAGATGAACACAAACCTAGTGACCGATACATCGGACTAGTGTTTTGTGGATTGAGCACTTGGACTTCGCGTCCTATGTTTTGATTTGAACGGGCTTAATGTCCTTTAAAACAAGTCGTGAGCTTTATGCCTCGACAAATGAAAGAACGAACAAAAAAAAACAGAAAACTTTCTGTGTACATGCATGAAGCGGCAGACGTGCCATTTGAAAACGAGCTACAACTTACGTAGTTGAGAGTTGAGCCAGTTAAGACCACTAGGTCTATAGGGGCATTATGTGTTCGAAACTCCACAAGTGGCCGGTGGCGTAACAATCCCGTGCCGTGATAAATCGGTTGCCAAACACGAAGGAACTCAATCAGAGACTGGACTATTCAGGATATGGTTATGACGTGGTACCCTGGAACAATTGGAGTTCGGACTTAAATTGAGAGGCCGACTCATGAGAACAATTGTGTTACGGATGTTATTGCGGCCTATCGCTCGATTAAGGGAAGTAAGAATGTCCGAAGTACATGAATTAGAAAGACGATATTGGAGTCTCATGCATTATTATAACTCATGATAGTATTTGAGATATTGTGTTATATAAATAACTGTTTTTATAACTGTATTTATCTGTGGATGTTTATGCTGTTTGTCGCTTGTGCGGCTATCGTGATAAACTTATCAAATGAGTATCTCACCTTTGCTTGTACATGTTGGACACCCTGTTGTGTTTTGGAACACATGTACAGATGTTGATCATAGGTCCCCACGGACACGTGAGGACTCAGATGATGGAGACTTTTGAAGGAGCTGAACGGAGGATCCCTCCAGAATTCCTCTGGGAATCGGAGGGTATCCCAATGGCTACTTTTAGCTCGACCAGCATAGGAGTCTTTTATTTTTGAAGCAGTCTTATATTATTTGCTGCACGTATATTGAACTTATGTCTTGAGTCTGTAATAAGATATACACTACTACAGAAAAGGGATTTACCAGCGTTTATTTTAGGCCTTCAGCAGCGCTTTCGGGCGCTGACTATTTATCCGCTAGCAAAAAGGGGAAAAGTTCGCCAGCGCTTAATGAAGCGCTGGTAAAGGTTATACAATTGCCAGCGTTTCCTTTAAGAAGCGCTGGTAAAGGTTACACAATTGCCAGCGCTTTCTTTAAGAAGCGCTGGTAAATGTTTTAAACCTTTACCAGCGCTTCTTAAAGGAAACGCTGGCAATTGTATAACCTTTACCAGCGCTTATTAAAGGAAACGCTGGCAATTTTTACCTTTACCAGCGCTTCTTCAAGTAAACGCTGGCAATGCCCTTTTATATATATATATATATATATATAATTATTTTTACTATTCCCCCTGTTTTCCATTACAATTTGCAAATCAACACAAGCAAAACCAGCAATATACAGATGATTCAAAACCAAACAGGTTATATATATATATATATAATAGCAAAACCTGAGCAAAAATCTTGTACTATCACAGTAGCTTGATTGA
This sequence comes from Ammopiptanthus mongolicus, assembly GCA_039655645.1. Taxonomy (NCBI): domain Eukaryota; kingdom Viridiplantae; phylum Streptophyta; class Magnoliopsida; order Fabales; family Fabaceae; genus Ammopiptanthus; species Ammopiptanthus mongolicus. The sequence goes on from CM077349.1 coordinate 67,082,490, forward strand.
AGAAAGAAGAAGCCCTCGATCAATCTTAGCACAGTATATTCATGTACATATGCATACAGTTAGGAAAACCAACAATATGTTATATACAAGAGCAAAAACCAAAAAATAATCCTAGCTAGTACTAGCTTGATTGAAGAAGCCCTTGATCAATTAATCCTTTGCTTTCCCTTCAACAAAATCCTTGCTCCCCTTCAATAATATCCAAATAAACATTGTTAAGTTCAAAATGGTATATAAACTCGAAATGACTACAATAGATCACACTTACATATATATACCTTCATTCGATAAAATCAACAATATAACGGCACCACTCTTGCTTGAGTGCGGTAAGTTGATCATCAGAGTATACCGGACATTTACGTTCTGGATAGTACTGCGAAACGAAAATTAAATCAAGTTAATAATTAAAGTATGTACATTTCAAATATGGTCAAATGTGAGAGTAATTAAATATATAAACTGTGGGGAAAAGGGAAGAAGAAATCCACACACACTACTGAAAACAGAGTATTTAGAGAGAAAATATATATGCTGAATAATACTCAAAATTAACTCTTTATTGAATTCATATACCACTGCACTTACAGTACTTTCATGCACACATTTATAGATCTGTTAGACCTCTAACTAATAAGTCTAACTAACTCATCTAACTCAAAGCTAACCACTTTTACTGTTATAATCATCAACAGTTCATAACTACTAACCACTAACTGACTTTGAAATACTCTGTCAACACAACCACCTAATTCGAAGTTCACTCAACACACAAGATATGCTAATTTAGCATCACTATGGAGTCTAACATTCCAACTAGGTTGGCACCTAGACTCCATCTATCATTTGCTGCACATCAAGTTTGAATCAATTCTTTTGATACAACTTTCAAAAAACTCCTTAGCTCTTTGAATCTCTCAATTTTCATAGGCTTGGTCATGATATCTACTTTATGAAATTCAGATCACCTGTAAAAGCACAATTGCAGTTTCCCTTTATTCACTCACGCAAGAAGTGAAATTTGGTCTCAATATGTTTACTCCTCCAGTGAGCCATTGGATTTCTTGCCAAACTGATTGCAGATTTGTTATCACTGGATTTCCTGCAGATTTGTTACTAGGTCACAAGGAAAGAAAGATCATGAGCAATTTGTTTGCAGAAGAGGTAACAAATCATTTTACATTGACAACAATATGTACACTTTAGCACATTTGTGTTGAGCAGCTTTTGTTTGGTTTTGTAGGGTTATTTTATATATGAATCTTTGCGATGGCCACTGGTCTATACTCTTTAGTCAAGACAAGCACATCCAAGGGCACACTTCAAAATCTGAGATTTACTTTGTTGAGCAAAGAAACTTGATTTTTTTCTTAAACCATAGTGAAACTTTGGCTAAACAACGGTACCAATATATATGCTATAAAATTATAAAATTTTAGATATAAATATTATTGCTTGTTAGATTTTGAATGTCACCGGAATCACGCCATTTGGGTTCCTACAACCCGAGTTATGCGCATTGCAACCTAGGCTGTCCAGAACTAGCACAGCAGAAAAAACTTTTCTGCATAATGGCCTACTGGGAATTCATTTGTTGACCAAAAAATATGAATTTTCTCCATCATTAATGTTTGCGTCTTAGCTTTAAATAGCCACCGGAATTAGGTTAAAAGGATTTTGGTAACCCGAGATATGCATCTTGAAATTCAGGCTGTCGGGAATGGATTCTGCAGCACATGAGTCAACTTTGAAGTTTAAACTGTATCTATCCATAAGACTAAAAATTCAGAAATTTCGATGGAGTGAAGGTATTTGTCTTAGGTTTCTAATTTCTCTGACGGCACGTAATTTCAATTATTATACATAGAGTTATGCATTTATAACTGTACACTGTTCAGAATCTTATTTCTGCAAGATTCTGCAGAAATAGAACCGTTTTCAAAGAACTATTGAGAATCATACAATGATCCATAATTCTTGAAATTTTCACCAAATGTGGCCTTAGATCTTATCTTTCAAATGACACTAACCTTATACCTACAGGAGGTCCCTACCCCGAGATATGCACAAATCTTCGCCTGCTGTTCTGCTAGGACAGTAGGGAGTTCATAGAGTTGATATTTGTGTTTTTTTTTTCTTCAAAAGCAGATGAGTTGATGAAATTCATCATGTTAGGGCTTGTGTATAAATTCTTAGTTGTGTTGGTGTTCAAATGCATGTAGAAGAATGATATACGAAAGACTAGGGTGTTCAAACTCCTTGTCATCCTTTTATGCATTATGAATTAAGTTCAGTTGCAAAATTGTATTTTAGAATGGTACCATTGTAGCATCAGCAGCATGGATTTGAACTTGAAAGGTTCTGTTCTGAGCAAGAGGAGCCTTCAGAATTCTTCTATTGTGAGCATCAAGAATCTCCATGTGTTCATGCTGCATGTGCATCGTGAATCCCTTTTCAAGCAACTAGCCATTACTGAGCACTTATACTTCACAGATTTATAGATGTAGCCAGACCTTTAACAATGAGTCTAAATAAATCATCTAACTAGCTCAAAGAGCTAATATTTACTATTATAACTGTCATCAACAGTTCATAACTACTAACCACTAACTGACTTTGAAATACTCTTGCAAGATAAACTAGAACGAAAAGTACATACCAATGATGGGATTTGAGTTTGGTTCTCAACGACGATATCCTTCAAAAACTTCATTACATAGTAGCCACAGTCGATGTCGTTGGGTTGACGGGGGCACTATAAAAGCTCAAATAATAAATTAATTGTTTTCAGTTTTTAATTTAAATAACTGCATATATAAGATAGAATATTTTAGTTACCCAATTTAAGAATTTAAGAACAGTGCTTGATGACTTACCCAATTTGGTTCCAACTAGTACCACTGGGACACCAGGAGCAAAATGTTGGAGTTCAGGGATCCACTGCTAAGTGTATACAAAATTAGAAAAGCAAATTCGAAATCTGGAAGACATGTCAATTAAAGTACAAAACACAGAAACACAAATATACCTTCTACAACACATTCTCATAGCAAGAATATACCTCAAGGAAAATAAAAGAGAAACCGTGAGGTTTTTTTCCTTGAGGTATATTTTTTTTCCTTGATATAGGGGAAGAGGATAAGGAGACTGCACTCTACAGGCATAGTGAGAAATTGGCTATTGCCTATGCCCTTATTAGTACAGTACCTGAAGTAACCATAAGAATAGTGAAGAACCTTAGAATGTGTGTGGATTGTCACCATATGGCAAAGCTGGTTTCAGAGGCTTACAGTAGGGAACTAATAGTTAGGGATAAAACCAGATTCCATCATTTCAAGCATGGTTCATGTTCATGTAATAATTTCTGGTGAGTGGTGAACATTTTAACAAATAAAAAGATCCTAAAAGAGTAGCCACAAGTAGCTAATGTCAATTTAGATATTCATTTAATCATTATAGAAATGGAATTCTCCTGGGTTATATGCATTTTATTAGTTGCTAAGGTCAAAACCACATGCTAATCTTGATGGAGCTAGTCTATAAACAATGATAGAGGTTCCATTGCCAAATCTGAAGGGCTTTAATCTGCAATACTAAGAGCTACTTAATGTACATAAACAAGTCCTTACACTTGTGGATTACTTGCCGAATTAAGTAGAAGGCCACTTGTTGCAATAAAATTGAAGATAACTATAAATTTTCTATCTTATCATCACACAGACATTTTCTCAGTAAAGCAGAACCACAAATGTACAATACATATGCAACAGAGCTTATCCAAGAAATTGTGACACATTTTTTTCTTTCCCAATCTGGTGGTGGCAGTGACAGTGGCCGAAGTGGCAGAGGCGATAATGGGGAGAGAGGGTAGAGAGGAAAAAGAAGAAAAAAGAAAAAAATACCTCAAGATCCTCGCGCTGTTGAGAAGAGGGTTTGAGGAGAGAACCGTGAGGTTTCACGAAGGTGCTAAGCGTGAGTGCTTAGGTCGTGAGTGCTGAGCGAAGAGAGAGATTGATCTAAAGCTGCATCAATTTTGTTACTTTGTTGTTCTCTGTAAACCACGCTAGCTGGAAGACTGAAAATTAAAAAACAAAATAAATAAAAAATCTGAAAAGCTTGGATAATTTGTTGGGAAAGCACGAGGTGTAGTTCAGCTCACGTGGCAACCTTCGTTCTCACCGTGGAGGAGAGGGTTGTGGACGACGGTTGTGGGGAGCGGATTGAGGGTCGCTGTGGTGGAGGAGAGGGGTTGAGTTCGCGGTTGTGGAGGAGATGAGGAGGGTTGAGTTCGCGATTGTGAAGGAGATGAGGAGGTTTGAGTTCGCGGTGAGAGTACTGTGTGAAGACTATTACTGAAAGCGCGCGCGCGAAAGTGTTAGTGAAGATCGAGTATTGATCAGTAATATAAATCAAAAAATTATATTTATATAGAAATGGACAATTGCCAGCGCTTTTCCAAATAAACGCTGGTAAAGGAACAAGACATTTGCCAGCGCTTACTTAGGAAAGCGCTGGTAATACTATTACCAACGCTTTCCTAAGTAAGCGCTGGCAAATGTCTTGTTCCTTTACCAGCGTTTATTTGGAAAAGCGCTGGCAATACTCAATATCAGAGCTTTGCTTGCGCTAGTTAACAAAGCGCTGGTAAATCCCAATAATTTGCTAGCACTTACCAAAGAAAGCGCTAGTAATACTTCTCCGCCTCATATTTTCTAGCGTTTTACAGAAAAATGCTGGTGAATGTTGCGTCAATTTTTCCCTATTTTGGTGTAGTGATATTAGACCTGAATTTATGTCATACTTATATTAGTATGAATCTGAAATGTTGATGTATGTTTCACAGTTTATTTCTTTGTCTTGAGTTTGAATTACCTATGCATACAGAAAATTTTTAGACCCGCGTTTTCGAACGTAGTTACTTAATTTAAGTATTTTCCAAAAGCAACCAGCGCTTTTATTTTATTGATGTTTTTCCGCATTTTGAGTTCGAGTACGTGACACTCGAGGGGGGTGTTACAATGCACGACTGCCCCAAGTGTGGGGTATCATGTTACAAAGTGAAGGATGGTGATTCTAGTTGTGATGTGATCACAAAGGGTTCTACTGCGAAGGTGTTGTGGTATCTTTCAATAATTCCAAGGTGCGATTATTCGCTAATGCAAATGACACAAAGAACATTAGATGGCATGCACATGAGAGGAAATGTGACGGACAGCTTCGCCATCCGGCTAATTCTTTGCAATGGAAGAAAATTGATAGTTTGTTTCTGGATTTTGCCAATGAACCAAGAAGCCTTAGGCTTGGACTTGCTACGGATGGAATGAATCCGTATGGTTCCTTAAGTAGCATTCATAGTTCATGGTCTGTTCTCTTGGTAAGGAAGACCACCCTGGCCATGTCCTTGGTGTTGGAGGGTTTGTAGGCGTTCGGACGTACCACGAAGCAGGATCACATGACGATCGCAATGCCATCCGAGAGGAGGTCATATGGGAAATCGTTCCGCACGTTATTGCGGATGTTAGACGGGAGGTTCTTCCGCAGATGGCGGCGGAGTTTAGAGAACATGTGTCATCTATGGGTTTTTCCCAACAGACTCCAGGTATCCAACCTTCTGCAAATGTGAGCATAAGGGGGAGCTATGATGATGCACATGTGTTAGCTGAGAAGCATGAGCATGAGGATGATATAGATGGGGAGGATGAGGATCTTCGTTGGCTACATGAGGATGAGGATTATGCACATGCACCAAAGGTATTAATCCATAATGTTTTATGTCTTTCAATTTGAATAACTTAACCAATGTTTACTAATGTTTTTTTTGTTGTGTAGGATGTTGAGAAAGCTGGTCCACCTCAAATTGCTCCGTTATTACAAGTGGCTGGAGTGGCGCTGAATTATACTTTTGAAGATTTATTTATGCCTTTGGAGCACGATGGCAGCCAGGGATTAAATTGGCTTTTTGCAATTGCTAGGAATGATATGGTGGATTTATACATGGGTAGATGGCTTTCCGTTGCCATTCTACAATTATGGTGCACGTAAGTACTTTTATTTGTAAATCAGCTTTATAATTAATAAGTATCAATCTTTTATAATTAACATTAATTTATTTCAATATCTTATAGGGGTATGCATCGCCTAAGTGTCTCAAATGACACTAGCCACTTGTATGGATACTTGGACCCTAGCAGGATTCTGGGTAAGGTTATGAATGTGGGAGTGAAGACATACATCATGCAAATGGTTCGTAACAACCAAAAGGAGTGTTATCTAGCCTCATTCCTCGACAAGGAGCATTGGCAGTTAGCGATTATTTGCCCTCGCCGGAACGAAGTCGCCTTCTTGTGTTCATTGCACCATACCCCACCTACAGCTCTTAAGGAAACAGTTGATATGTAAGCAAGCTTCTTTCACTCTTAATTTGTAATATTGCATTTGTTTATCTATATGTATTAATATTTGATGTATCAATATTTGTTTATCACAGAGCTATGCAGGCATGTAATAGCTTGGAAGGTAAAAGTAGGGTCAAGAGTAAAAAACCTCAATGGATTTGGCCACATGTAACTAGTTACTCCGAGATTCAATTAGAGGTTATATATATAATAGTAGTTATATAACCTTATATTAATTTACTGTTTATCATTTGCAGTCTCATCGACAAAGTGGCGATTAGGAGTGTGGATATTATGTCATGAGACATATGTTCACTATTGTCTCCTCGAGTATTACTTCTCAACGGGCAGAGGTAATTATTAATAAAATTTTTAAGTACAAGAGTTAGTTAAATTATGTTTTTTTTATCACTTGATGAGCAAAATGTTTAATTTTTGTTATGTTATGTGAACTTGCAGACTTTCAACAATCTAGCTCCGCTATCTAATGATTCAGGACATCAAGGAAAAATTGGAAAACTTCTTTGTTAACTATTGTAAAGATCATAACAAGATATAGCTTATATGTATTTAATTAGTTTGACATTCATATAGGTTTTGTAGGAATCATATATATAGCTTAATTAGATGTATTTAGTTTTGACACTTTGTTGCTATGTTTGTATTGTTTGAGTACTATAGAAATTAATCAAATATCTCTGTTAACACTTGTTCAATTAAGCATATACATATATATACACACTTTGTTGATTTGTTTGTTCAACTTGGTTTAATATATCTGTTATTGCTGTTGAATTGGATCTGGATGGTTTGTATAAAACTGAATGAAAAAAGGAAAGGGAAGAAAGGAAAGCAGAAGAGATTATTAAAAAAAAATACTTTCTACTACGGTTGTGAGACTCACTCATAGTAGAAAGTGACTTTCTACTACGGTTATGGTCACAACCGTAATAGAAAGTCATTTTCTGGATCTCTTTCTTCATCCAAAAAGCCACTTTCTACTACAGGTTGAAGGCACAAATGTTCTACTACGGTTGAGTCTCACAATCGTAGTAGAAAGTCACTTTATGGGTGACTTTCTTCCAGAATGTCATTTTCTATTACGGTTTGTAGACATAACCGTAGTGGAAAGTACAGACTTTTTACAACGCATCTTTCTACTACAGTGGTCCAACCATAGTAGCTAGAAAGTCAAAACCAACCATAGCAGAAAGTGTATTCTGCAGTAATGTATATAAGAATGTCATTTTACAAAAATGAATATTAATCTGCAAAGCTCAGTAAAGCATTGTCCACCAGATGTGAGGTCCTAATGGATCAACTTCAAGTTCCCAAGCTTCCTTCCATGGTAAAATTTAATGCAAGTTGGCTAATATATACTAGTTTGCAGCTTCATAAACCAAGTGAAAGTGCATTTGGAAATGGAACATAGCCTATGCCAGTTCCAACATTTTGTGGTGATTTCTACAACCATGGACTAATCTGGATCACAACTAATTTTGTTAGGACTAATTCAGACCCGGTTGGACGCCCCCTTACACTTGTAAAATAATATGCTACATTAGCAAGATAACATGCCACGTAGACACATCCGTTAACTCAAACAGACTTAGTTGACGAAAGAGCTAACGTTTTCACAGTTGATATTTTCATAGATTAATAGGTTGGTTTTCTTTTTTTGAGGGACCATTTTGGACACAACATTCTTTTAGGCACAAAAATGGGTATTTACTCTTTTATTTTTAGTATATCTGGATTTGATACTTTGTAGAACACCATATTTTCGAGTCCGTTAAAATACAATTGTATATAATTATATATAGTTAAAATATATTCCTTCCGGTCACTATTATAAGCACAGAGTTCCAAAATTTTTGATCAAATATATAAGCGAATTTCAACTACTTTCATCCTATTTAATGACATTATTCCTAAAATATCATTTATTTAATACCAATTTTGTTTTCTAATAACTCAATGTGAGATGTATTTAATAAAAATTGAAATTTTCTATGACGGGTACTTTCGATAATATATTTAATTTTCAACAACATTAAACAAGATAAACCAACTTTTTTAATATATGTGTTTTATTTAAATTTTACTTATAATAAAGATAAAAAGAAGTATTACATAAAAAGATGAGTAAAGTGTTAAATAAACTAAGTCTTCTTTCAAAGTTCGGAGGTTTCTTTCCCAACATTCTCTGCCGATATTCTTCATCATAATCATTTATTTAACGTGCCACATTTTCCATGTCCTTTTATAGTTGTTTTTCTTTTTAGGACTACAAAAGGCACTTTTTTTGGGGGTATTTATAAAGGCCAAATTAGGTTGTCTTGTCGTCAGAATTCGGAGTTATATATTTTAAAATTCCCAATCCTGTGCGAGGAAAGACAAGAAAATTAAATAAAGCTGGTTTTACCCGTCGTTTAATCATGAAATTTCATCTAGAAGTGAAAATTACGCAGGCATTGACCAGCCATAAATGAAGACATATATTTATCCAAGAAAACAGAAGATATATGACTTACTTTGAACTTTTACTGTTTCTTATTCGTTTTTTTTCTTGGTGTGGCCCCAGATAGGTTAGCCAATGATATACTAATAATTAGTATGATTGCGTTATCCATAAAATTTTCCATCACCACTCAATCCTCATCATCACCCGTTGATATTAAGTCATCTCAGAAACGATTGAGCCCTTAAACAGCACCTCAATTTTCAGGGGACCACAAGGGTTTCAGATATCATTATCATTGTCCTAGAATTATACCTCCCATCTTGTTACCCGTGGCAACAGAATTCTTTATTATTATTGTTGCTTAAAAATGTTGAGTTTCCCACATGGCATCACATGGGCTTTGTAGGTTTCATGGTCCTCCACAACACCCCGAAAATCTTTATGCTGCTTGTCAAATCTGTCACTAACACAAGACTACTCCTACAACATTCTCATTGGATGTTTGTCTAATGTTGTCTCCCCAGCCAAACTTTATCCTCAAAATTTTGTATATCAAAAGCCTATACTCCTAATCAAAAGACTAATCAGCTATATGAGTCAATGCTGTGCTAATTAACATGGTTGAGTGATATTAGTTACATAATATAGGGCCCTAACTTTCACGGTTTTGCAAAAAAATGACATGGATGTATAACCATTTGGACTTAACTAGCAAGGTGGAAAAGAGAGTTACAGTAAAGTTATCAGGTATATATGTAAGTTCAATTATTTATCAAGCTAGCAAAATCAATATTGTAATGCTTCCCATTCTTACAAACTAAATTAGATGCCTAAGATTAATTCCTGCTCAATCACAAACCTCATTCATTATGTCATGATTTGAATATTCAAATCTTTGCCCGGGTAGTGTGAAGGTGCTGGTGTTTATATCCATATGCTCGATCAACATCATAGCTAGACTAGACTCTATCAATGGTGGTCCTCAACTTTCAAAGCTGATGAATTAGACTAAACTTGTGCGTGCCTTTGGGCATCCAAAGGGTCATTGTACATTGCTGTGTATCTCTTTTTGCAAGCAACAAAGTCCCATGAGAAAGACCTATAAGAGACACCCTGGAGACCCTATGATATTGGGAAATCGTAGGTGGTGCCAAACCTACGTACATTATCCCTGAAATTTCCACTGCTGCTAATATCTTCCACCAGTTTTGGATGAAGACACAGAATTTTCAGATCCCTTTTATTGCAAACAGCATAGACAGAAGGCACATCTATGCTCATGCAGACACGTGCAGAGACTCCATCATTATAGAGGAAATTTTAGTGAAGATGACAATGTGGTCCTTTGCCTCATTGTAACCCATCTAAGTTGCACGATTGTTTTGGCTAGAGAGGGATCAAGTTCAAAGAGAATCTAATCAAGAAGAACGGGCATATAAACAAAAGAATCATTCATTTAGAAGTAACAATAATAATCAGTCAATGGAAATTGAAATTGGTTCAACTTAGGATTATTCGTAACTTGTATGGCTTAAATTTGCCAGCAATCTTTCTTTGGTAGGAATTAATCAGTAAGTAACACAGTAACACATTTCACCTCTTAATTTGTTTTTTCTTTCTTTCTAAAACAGCTTTAATATATTGAAGTCTAGATTCACCATCCCTTAATTTTCTTTTTGTCTAACTAGGACGCTACAATTTGGGAAATGTGTAGAAACCCATCCTAACCTTCTGATCTTTTGCAAACCATAAAAATCATATTTTATCTAATATAATTTTTTTTAACATTCTAAATGAAAAAAACATTTGAATCAAACCACGTGCTAGCAACGTCTCCATGTTCTTCCTAAGCGTCTATGCCCACAGATCACAAACGCAAACAAATTTTTAAACTATCAATAACCTCTACCCTGTTAATGTGTTGGTGGTTTTACTAAGCATATATCATAGACCCTCATCTCAATTTAAGGAAACCTTTTGGTGGTTGGTTTCATCAACTAGCTATGACTAAAGCAGTGACATGAAAAAGTTGGCTTATCAAGAAAATCTGAAACTGAATATGTTTCTTTCAAAAATTACAATGACTGGCATCTCTATAGAGGAAGCATGTCACATGAGCAAAGCTAGTTTAGAAAAGACGATGGAGGATAACAAGAGAGTTGGACATTGGTAAAAAATTCTAACTGGTTTATGTTTGTGAATTTTTTATTAGGTAGCGTTTGGTATGAGACATATTATAAAATTTATGGAAAAGTGAGATGAGAATAAATATTTTCCGTATTTGATACAAGAGATAAAATATCATTCCTAGACATAAAAGATGTCCAGGAATAAAATTTGTAAATGAAATTTGAAATTTTTATTCACATGAGTGAAGAAAGAAATATTTTGGAAAAAATGAGAAAGTTTTGAGATGTTAAATTACTCAATAACCCCCAATTCCTTTAAAATATTGGTAGAGTTGTTGTCACTGCTCCAAATAGCCACTGGTTCTTCCTCAATCACCAACTATTCTGGCACTGCAGGGTGGTGTCTCTGCTTCATCAATCTCCAAGCAGAGGTTGGGACTCCTGCATCTTTGCTTTTTTTTTTTTTGTTTTTGTTTCTGCCATGATTTTTTTTCCTCACATCCTAGGGTTTCCAAAGGATTGTATTTGATGGGTTTTCATTACGATTGGGGGCACCGTTCTTTTGATTACTTACTTTTTGTCACCTTAGGTTTTATGAGCATCATAACCATTTACCAGATGTGGTTGATTAGCAACTTTTTATGGTCCTGAAACAAATTAGCACACTGTTTGCAGCCAAGGAGAAATATAAATGGCAAAAATAAAGTCACCATTAAACATATTTTGTGACTTTTTTCATGTGTATACGTCAAATCTCATTCACAAGAATATAGTCTACTTGGGAATCAAACATTTCATAAATCAAAGGTTACCAAAAATTTCATAAAATCAAACATTTCATATACCTTTTTTAACCTTATGGCGACATGCTATGGCGACTTTTTATATGTTGATGAACCTTCAAAAAATAGAACTAGGCTGGATGTTGCTAAAATTCTTATTAGAACAAGAGTTCAAGATTGTATTAATAAGGTTATAAGGGTGAATATTAATGGAGCCGTCTATAACATTAAGTGGGTGGAGAACGTTTCTGGTGATTCTGGCATAGTTTGTTCTTGCTTACTCAATAGAGGTGAGGTGCAAAATTCAAAGGCTAATGACGATTCTTGCTTCGGTGACTCATGTTCTTCAATACCGGCGGATGGGAGCTCGATGGTGGGCATAATTTGAATTTGAGTTTTAAATCTGGAATTAATAAGGAGATTTGGGGGGCGTAAAATGCGGAACATATTGATAATCTTGATTCAGTTGTAGTCGAAAATCAATCTCACCTAGATATGAGGGGCAACAATTTTGATCATTATGAGGTCAATGTGGAAAGTTTAATGAATAATCAATGTTGCCCAATCACTGATCCAAATATTGGGAATGAATTAGGTCTCTGCAATTGGGCTCGACACACATAGCCCAATCGGATTCCAATTTAGAGAATTGCGAAGAGAGTTTTTCTAATGGGCCAGTTACGGTAGAAAGTGGGCTACATAATATTTCTTTGGTTGTTCCTAAGACACAAACGCGTGTTGAAGGGACTCTGAATGAAGAAGTCTAGAATTATCTCCATTCCAACGTGGTTTCACGTATGGAAGAGGTTTCTCTTTAAATATTTTCCCTAGTCAAATGGGCGTTCAGGAAATTGGTGTAGGTAAATTCACAAGTGCTTGCTTTCTCAAATGTTCATTTGCAGTGGGTCAGAGTAGTCGAGCAACGCAGGGTGGAACAGGGGACAACAAAATTGGTTGCTCCACAGCCCAAATATCTTCAGGTGAGTCAATCTCAGATTCAGACATTCTACTTTGCAATAAGAAATTTCTAATTAAGCATGAGAGTAATGTTGCGAAGAGGGTATGGAGTTTAGCAAAGGGTTTAGGTGTTGTAGGTGTACAGGAGGATGAAGTTTATATCCAGCACCTTCAGGATATGGAAGATAGGGATCGTTTGGCTAAAATTAAAAGAGGGAAGGCATCTATAGGAGTGCGTGATCGAACTAAAAGGAACAAGATTCGAGCACTAATAAATTCAGAGAAGCTAGATATCTGCTTATTACAAGAAACAAAGTGTTCCGAGTTTGATGACAAAATTGTCACAAGTCTTTGGGGTGGATCTGACTTTGAATGGATCACCAATCCGTCCAATGGATTGTCAGGTGGCTGGTTAATTATCTGGAAGATGAGGTCTCTAAAATTGAAGTGATACTCTTTTTCTGGAGAGGGTTTTATTGGGTTTTGTGCAGAATGGCAACAGTCTGGCACTACAAAAAAAAAGGTATTTTAGCGACTGAATTTAATCGGTCGCTAAATATGGAAATTTGGTCGCTAAATCGGTCGCTAAATACTTTAACGATCAATTTATTCGTTAAAAACCTCTTTTTTGTAGTGCGGTGTCTCATTTGTTATTGTTAACGTTTAATCATCTTTCTAGTTGGCTGGTAAATGAAAGCTATGGCAAGACTTGGTAATGTCAAAGAGGGGCTTTGCTGGTGAATTGTGGTGTGTAGCCGGCGGAGACTTCAACTCTGTAACCTCTAGGAGTGAAAGAAAGGACTTGAACTCAGTAACTTGTTCTGGATGTGAGCAGTATGAAATTTGCTCTTTTATTGAAGATACGGGCCTTAGCAGGTAAGCATTTCACTTGGTTTAAAGCCGACGGGTCTGCAATGAGCCGATTAGATAGATTCCTATTGACTGATGAATTAATCTCTAGATGGCGAGTTGTTTTGCCAGGGATAGGTAATAGAGACATATTCGATCATTGTTCGATGACATTGAAAAGTGGTTGTAGTAACTGTGGGTGTAAAATATTTCTTTTCAACAACTATTGGCTAAAGTATAATGACTTTAAGAACTTTGTCTTTGTTTACTGGACGGATTTTCAGGTTGGTTGCTGGAAACTTCGTTCATTTAAAGAGAAATTGAAATTGTTAAAAGGCAAGTTGAGGGTGTGGAACTATGAGGTGTTTGGTTTTTTGGACCTGCAGATTCGCAATTTGGTTGGGAAGTTGAACGTGTTAGATGCTTTGGTTAATAATGGTTCGACTACTAATGAAAATTAAAGACAGATAGTTACCAATCAGTTTTGGCAGTATCTAAGAATAAAAGAAAGCTTGCTCTATCATAAATCTAAAGTGAGGTGGATTCAAGAGGGTGATCCAAACACATGTTTTTTCCACTCGTGCCTTTGATCTAGGCATAATAAATATAACCAAATTGTGGGGTTACGGGTTGGAGAAAATTGGATTGAAGAAGTGGGTGATGTTAAATTAGAATTTCAAAGGCATTTCTCTTCGGCAAACAGCGTTCTTCCCTCATGAACAGATTTTGGATGGTGGGTTAGTGGTCAATGGGATTGTTGAATTAGCAACGAGAAAGAAGGACTGATGTTTGTTGCTAAAGGTGGACTTTGAGAAAGCCAATGACTCGGTGAGTTGGAATTTCCTTGACTATATGATGTGTAGATTAGGTTTTGACGAGAAGTGGAGAAAGTGGATTAAAGCATGCATCTTTTCCAACCGTGTATCCAATATTGGTTAACGGTAGCCCAACCGATCAGATTGATATTACAAGAGGTTTTCGGCAAGGAGATCCTTTGGCTCAATTCTAATTTTTTTTTTTATTGTGTCTAAATGACTCAGTGGTTTAGTGCGCACGGCTGTGGAATCTGACAAGCTCAAGGGTTATCGGGTTGGTGAAGAGTTATCTTTTTCTATTTTGCAATACGCAAATGATACCATCCTCTTGTGTGATGCCTCTTGGGATAGCCTCTAGAGTTTGAAGGCAATCTTGCGTAGTTTTGAGTTGGTTTTAGGTTTGAAGGTGAACTTTTCAAAAAGTAATTTGTATGGGATTAATGTAGTGGAGAGTTTTTTGGGGCCAACATCTACCTTTTTGAATTATTGTCTTGGTTCTACACCTTTTAAATTTCTTGGGTTGCCCATAGGTGCTAATCCATGAAGATGCCATACTTGGGAGCCGGTTATAGCAGCTTTTCGAAAGTGTTAGGCATTGTTGAAAGGAAAACAACTTTCTTTATGTGGAAGAATCACATTGATCAATCCAACCTAGTCCATCTTACCCTTATATATGTTTTTTCTCATTCTACAAGGCTCCAAGGAAAATACTTAACACTTTCATGGGTATTCAAAGGAAGTTTCTTTGGTCAGGGAGCAACGACGCACATAAAATAAATTGGATTTGTTGAGATCGAGTATGTCTACCAAAGAAAGATGGTGGGTTAGGCGTCAAACATTTGGAACTCTTATACATTAATTAGCCTTTTGTCCGAATAGAGATGGCACCTATTGTTGGATGATCAAGCGGTCTGGTATAAATTCTACAATATAAATATGATTCTTCACTTTGTGATCTAACTCATGCTTCAAGAGATCGAGACAAGCATCCTTATGGTGACGAGATTTGGCCTCTATTGACTCAAGAAATAGCTTCAATCCTAGTTAATTTTCTGATGCAGTAGCGCGAAAGATTGGACTGCTGGCTAGGTCATGAGCCTAGTCTTAAAGATTCACGTTAAGATTCACTTCCCAGGCTGTATGGAGTCTCTTTGGATCAGTAGGCCACGATTTCTGATTTGGGGGAGTGGACTATAGAACTGGTTGGCAGTGGTCTTGGCGGTGGATACGTTCCTTGTTTGTATGGGAGGAAGAAACCTTGGTATTTCTCCAAAATCTCCTTGGTTCTTTGGTTTTGCAACAATACACTTAATTTGGATTCTTGGAAATGGAAACTGGATATAGTGCTAAATCCTTCTCAGTCAAGTCAACATATTGTCTTCTTCAATCATTATTTTACCCACCTATAAATGATTCAGTAAATAGGATTATCAACAGGATCCGGTGCTCTACTCCATCCAAGATGTTGGTTTTCGGTTGGAGGTTGTTGTTAGACCGTTTACCAACTAGATTACAACTATCCAGGCGTGGTGTGGTCCTCAACGAGCATGAAACCTACTGCGTGTTTTTCTTTGGACAACAAGAGCACAACAACCATTTATTCTTTTCATGTGCATTCTCTTCACAGGTTTTGTCTCTTATGTATGCATGGTTGGTCTTTTCTGGGATATTTCATAATGAGGGTCGACTCCAACACTTTGTTCAACATGGTTTTTTCTACCTGGAAAGAGATATCATAAAGTAAGGCACTTGATTTGGCTCTCTGTTACTTGGTGCTTGTGGCTGTTAAAAAATAGGATTATTTTTCAAGGAGATGTTTCTGATATGACAACAGTTTTATCTCACATTAAGATTATTTCTTGGTCTTGGTTTATCAATAAGGAGGATAGAAATTCAGATGTGGTTTTTCTAATTGGTGTGTTAATCCGGTTCAATGTCTATGACAGTGTCGAGGTCATTCTTGACATGCGATTATTTGTAAATGGATTAGAGTATCCCATGTGCTCGTTTGAATAAATTTTTGCTTATAGAAAAGAAAAACCTAAGAGCTGGGATGTTTAGGAAGAAGACAACCATCTGGCTTCCATGTACTCCAACTGAAATGTTTTATTGTTTTTAATTTGTTTTATTTAGAATGTTTAAAAAGTTGAATAAAATAAAAATGAAAGGTCATGATTAGTTCACCGTCGGTGATTTATATCACTTAACAGAAGGATCTTTTACCATATATTATTTAAAGTTTAAGGATCATTTAGACAAATTTAAGATTTAAGATGATTAATATTTGCAAAAGATGAGAAGTTTAGGGTAACTTTCTGTGGACTTTTCCCCGTAATTTTATATGTCAGCACAGCATGTACAGTTGTTTGAATTTTGGAGGACAAAACCAACTTGGCAAGGTTTAAATTCCAATTCCAATTCATTTTAGTGAAAGAAACCACTTTTCATTGGATTAGGGCGAAAAAACTTGATGGGACAATCACTAAATTCCTTGAGCCACACACAAACTTTATAAAATGAGAATCATCAAAGGGAAAAGTAGCCTCCACTAGAATCTTCTAAATATGCTCATCTCGTTTCTTGCCTACAGACTGTAAAAGCTTGAAAACTATGTATCATATAGGAAAGGTTAGCCAGTTTGCTCTAATATGAAGCCCAAATACTAGTTTGAACTCTTAGAAATTTTGCTTCTGGAAATTTCAATGGCATGATGTCTTATCAATCATTATCAACTCCAGCTGGATGCATGTAAATCCTCGGTTGAATTTGACAATATACTCATCTAATTAATTCCAGGGTTCTTTCCGTAGCAGTTTAAGGGGGGAACTTTACAATTGGTAGCTTTATTATAGGTAAGAAGCCAATTAATAACTAAACCTTGCTTTGTTATCGTACTCGATCGGTGAAGTATGTGGAATGAAATTTGTGCACGCATGAAAAGTTTTATTTAAAGTGGGCTTAGATTCTGATTCTTTTAGGTTTTGTGATAATATATATATCCTTCTCTCTCAGAGATTAATATTATATAATCAATAAACTGAACCTTTCCATCACTTGGGGGTGATGGTGATTCGTCCTTTATTTGAGGGATATGTACCCCATAAATAAGCCACAACGTAATAATTAAGTACAAATACCTACTTAATTTTTATTGATTCTTAATT